>VDFB02138679.1:0-18514 GCA_007258455.2 Sequoia sempervirens
GATTTGATATTATATCGCTACATTCCAAAATAAAATTTTAGATTGTTGATCCTCTCGGAGGGTTTATTGTAGTAAGAATTTTGGTTGGTTCATCTGAATCTAGTTACTTTCTCCTCATGATTATAACCCACTTCTACTCACCTTTTGTGTGAAGGTCCCAAACTAGTTTGGCCCCCATGGCTTGATTCATTAATGATAGTTTCTTGATCCCTGCCCCACCAGCCTCTTTAGGTGTGCACACCTTGTCCTGGGGCAATAGGGGAAATTTGTTTTGATCCCCTATTCCACTCCAAAAGAACTTCCTAAAAATTTGAGTCAGCGATTCTTCCGCTGCTTTGGGTATCCTTAAACATGACATTGAATACACTAGTATGGCTGACAAAACTAATTTACCATTAAAATTCTTCCTATCAAGGACAACCACTTGTCTTTCTAGGTTCCCAATTTGTTCTTGTAACTGTTTACCAAGTTCTCCCAATAGTACTTTTTTGTTTATACCTGCAAATAGGGGCATCCCCAAGAAACGACCTGGAAATGTTGCCACTTTTAGATTCAGTATTTTGGCTAAGTCCTTTTGCAGGCTTGGTTGAGTGTTAAGGAAAAAGACCTCTGACTTTCCCCAGTTAATGCTCTGCCTAGATGCACTACAATAATAATCTAAAAATATCTTGATCACCCTTGCTTCCCTTCTGTTGGCCTCTCCCATCAGAACTGTGTCATCTGCAAATTGTAGATGTGTTGTGGGTTCCATGCCATTGGCCACATGGACTCCTATCCATTTTCCTTCCCATCTTAGTCTTTGAATCCTTCTCCCCAACACCTCTGCCATGATTATGAACAAGAATGGGGAGAGGGGGTCACCTTGTCTTAGCCCCCTTGTGGAGGGGAAGAAACCATGTGTAGACCCATTCACCAGTACCAAGAATTTAGCTGTAGAGATACAAATTTTTACCCAATTAATCCAATTCTTTTCAAATCCAAATTTCCTCAACACGTCCAAGAGAAATTGTCTATCTACCATGTCGTATGCTTTGAGGATGTCCAATTTAGGACCATGCAGGAATCTTTATTTTTCTTGGTTGAATGTATGGTTTCATGAGTAATGATTATTCCTTCCGCTATTGACCTTCTTGGAGCAAAGCCACCCTGTTCTTCTGATATAACCTCATTTAGAACTTCCTTGAGTTTGTTTGCTATTATTTTGGTGACCACTTTGTACACCGTATTACACAATGCAATTGGTTTGAAATCACTCATTGTCTGTGGGTCTTTTTTCTTGGGAATTAGGGCTAGAAATGTGTGATTTACTGCCCCCAACATTGTCATTTTTCTTCTTGATTCCTCCACTGCCGCCCATTGATCTTTCCCAACTATGTCCGAGAACTTTTGGAAGAAACCTATTGGGAATCCATTTGGGCCTGGGGCCTTGTCTAGATTCATTTGGAAGATTGCTTCCCTGACTTCTTCCAAGGAAATATTTTAATACAATCGCCTATTCTATTCTTCTTTTATAATTGTGGGTATTGAGCCCAACAAATTATCCCTTATTGCCTTATTTTTTTGGCTTTCCTTGTTCAGAATTTCTTCAAAGAACCTGACCACCTCCTCGTTCACGTCCTCAATAGACTATGCTACTTCCCCGTTATCCCTCTTGATCTCTACTATCATGTTCCTACTTCGATTGGAAATTGTTGTTTTGTGGAATAGTTGGTGTTCCTATCTCTTTCTTTCAACCATGTTTCCCTTGACTTCTATCGCCAATAGAATTCTTCCTTCTTTAGAATTTTTGTCAACTCTTCTTTCATACACTTCTCATTCTCAAAATCATCTGCATCCATTCCTTTCTCTATTATGTACTCATTTAGGACTCTGATCTCTTGTTTTAGTCTCTCTTTCTCCTGGAAAATGTTCTTGAAATGAGTCTTATTTCATTCTTTGAGCTTGTTCTTGATATATCCTAACTTTTTGTTTATCGTGAATAGTTTTGATTTATCTCCAAACCTAATCTCATTCCACCAACTCCCTATTAGCTTTGGCAGGTGTTCATCTCTCAGTCACATATTTTTGAATTTGAAAGGGCATCCTTTAGGGGGGTCATCCTGTCCAAATGTCAGTAAGATGGGGAAATGGTCTGACCCTCTGAAAGGTAGGATGTAGACTTCCTAAGAGGCTGTTGCCTCTCTCCAGTCTCCCCAAAGCAAGAATCTGTCCAACCTTTCTGTTATGTTGGTGAAATCCTTCCTTCTGTTAGACCATGTAAATGTTCCATTTTTGGTCTACAGATCCTTTAGTAGATTTCTGTCTACAAATTCCTGGAAATCTCTCTATACGGCTGTTGTTCTTCCCAAGCCTCCTTGTTTCTCCTCATTATTCAAGGTTGCATTGAAATCTCCTGCTACTATTCATTTATCATTTCTCCTATTTTCAAGTTCACTTGATATTTTGTCCCACACTTGTCTTTTTTCCACTGTAGCTATTTGCCCATATACATTGATACTGAAGAAGTTTTCATGTCTCCTTAGATCTTTGAACTTTATCAACTGCCAATTGTCTTCTTTTTCCACTTCCCCATCTACTGTTAGAGGGTTCCATAATACTCCCAGGCCACCAAATGCTCTAGCAGCATCCTTGAATTGGCTTTTCCATTATCTCTAATTTCTCAATCTCCTCTTTCCTTCCTCCTTGCTCCATTTCGATTCCTATATTAGAAATATATCCGCATTTGATTGGTCAATTTGGCGCTTGACCATGCACCATTTTTCAGGGGCATTAATGCCCCTGAAATTCCATGTTATGATCCTCATTCAGCCATGGGAAGGAGGCTATTCTTCCCAACAACTAGTTTTTTCTGTCAAAAGGCATTACCTGCAATTATCAATTTGGCTTTGTTTGTTTTTCAACCCCTTTTGGATTTCTTCTTTATGTTTGGTACATTTATCTTTGATTTTGATTGTTCAAGCATCCTTTCCTCAAATAGTTCTCCCTCCTCTGCCTCCTCTAAGGGCTTACCTTCTCCATTTGATAATTGGTCACTCTCCTCTTCCTCAGACTGTGAGCAATCTCCTTCTCCCTCTTGGTGTTCTTCTTCATTATTTGCTCTGATATTCTATATATCCTTTCCAGACTCTTCTCCTGCTTCCACGGATTCCATCTCTATCCTTTCTACTTGGTCAATTCCTAGAGTTGGACTCTGGTGTCCTTTTGGAGTTCTTGTGTATCATCTAGAAGAGCGTTGAGGGATTTTTATGCCTGGGAGGTTTCAATCCCCAACTGTTCCTTTACTGGAAGGGAAGTATTGCTACAATCCTGAGAGACTCCCCCGAGCTTCTTTCTTTTAGGATCAGTCCTACCATTCTTGGTTGTATCTTTTTGGGTTCGGTTTGCCTCTCCCTGGGATATTACATCCCCTATTTCTTTCAGTTATTTTTTCATTTTTACTGGTCTCCTTTCCCTTGGATGAAGTTCCTTCTTGGAATGCTTCTCTAAAGAGGCACTTTTTGGGTCTTGATCCTTCCCATACCTTTGTTTCCTATTGCTAGCTTCCATACTTTGTCAATATTTCTATGTTCTTGTATATTCCCACCCCTTCATCTATTTCTACTAATATGCAAGATTCTGCACCATCTTTTCCATTTATGAAGTCCTCATCAACCCCTAAACACACCCCTAGGCCATCACCTAATCTCACCATAGCCTCCACATTCCAGAATTGTGAGGGAAGATCCACTAGTTTGATCCAAGTAGGGATTTGATTTATTTTATAATTCCAGGGGTCAAAGTTTGATCTCCAATTTAGGTAGTGAAAGCTATGACCATTCAAAAATAGTGGTTTCCCTTCTACTATTTCCAACTTTAATTGTTGATCTATACATTCTATAAGAAAGAAAGAGATTGGTAGCTGGTGGATGCTTACCCGGTCCTTGAATTTGTTTCGCCACCATTCTTTTATCTCCTTCCTAGGGCATCCTAGGCCAGTCCACTTGGAAAACAAAGCTTTGTCCATCAATCTGGTCACTCTTGGCTCGATTGTTTTTGAAGGCATTTGGTACAACTTACTTCCCCACAGTCGCAAACAGTCACCTTCGCTCGCTCCATTTCCTTTGCTTTGAAATTTCCTTCAGTTCACTTTCCTTCTAAATAGCTCCCAGTCTCTTTGGTTCATTCTTCTTCCAAATTCAAGTTCTTCTCCCATTTGATGGCTCATTTTTCCTTCATTTTTCGGCTTAGGGTTTCTCGATCCTTTTACTCTCTAGACTTTATTGGTGTGTTTCTGAATGCCACTTCCCTTGTGACATCAACTGAGATCTGATGGTTTCCCATGGCGTCCTTTTCCCAGAACCACCCAGGCCTTGGCTCTCACATGCTCCATCTTTGCTTGTTCCTCTAGCACCCTATTGCATTCTGCCCTTGTTCAAGAGCCCTCCTTTTTCCTTCCCCTTGCTAACTTCTTCTATGGTTGCGATTTTGATTCTCCTGGTTTTCAATCTTGCGAAAGTGAGGGTGACACTTATCCACCTAGGTTCCATTTTCAAACACCCACTGTGAGATGTGATCTACCTTTTGCAGTTTTCCATCTACATCCACCTTCTCTCCTAGGAAGCCATCCTCCTCCATGTCAAACCATCGACTCCTTTTCTCCTCTGCATATTTTTGCTCCTTTTCACCAATTTGCGCCATTTTTATTTTTCCCTGAATAGTTTTCTCCATATAGGTAACTTCAATATCTAGTATAAATTATCTTAATCTTTTTATCATATCTATATTAATTAAATATTTTTTAATTATTTAATTAATTCATCACTTATCATTTTCTATCCAACATTAATGAAAATTAAAATTAAATTATCTTTGGTCCTCCATAACTAAATAATTTTCAAAAATTATTTAATTAGCTAACACTCATCTTTTAAATAAATTAAAATAACTTATTTAAATTAAAAATTTCCTCTATAATTCCTAACACTCCTCTTTTAAATAAATTAAAAAATATATTTAAATTAAATAGTTTCTTCTATAATCCCCTATTTATAGGGATCTGCAGGCTCATCTACACTCTAATTGAAGAAACAAGGTCAAGTCGATACCTTTGAAAGAAGGATGGGTCAAGATAAATTTCAATGAGGCGTCACACAAAAATTTCAGATTAGTAGAAGTTGGTTGTGTGATCCATGATTGGAAGGGGAAAGTGATGATGGTGGCAATAAGGAAATTGGGTCAAGCTACAAATAATGAGGCAAAATTTCTAAGTAGCTCTATTAGTGCTAAAGAAGGGGAAAAAATAAAACCTTCCTAAAGTCCATTTTGGGAAAAAATTTAAAAATAAGGAAGGACAACAGAAAAGCATGCTTCTTTAAGCTATAATGTGGTAAGGACTAAAGAGTGATAGGAAATTATTGTAGTTGGGGCTTAAAAAGAGAATGAGAGATCCATTTTGGCAACCAGTTTTAGTTTTATGTAGAGAAAAAATAGACACTATGATCTATTTAAAAGAAAAGAGAAGGAAAATTTCCTTCCTGGGGGAGGTATCGAAGAGGAGGCTGAGGTTGATATTCAATTCCAACAGCGAGCCAGTGATGCATGTCATTAGGCTAGTGTTGGATGATGCGTACACCAATGAGGCATTGCAATATCGTGTGAACACTGATATAATGTTCATATTTTTGGAAATGCATTTACATGCTGGGGAGGAAACAAGGGTTAACAAAGAAAATCATGGAGGACTCTGGCCACATTGGGGATGGGGCATGAAGGATTTCCTCCATCAGGCCTCGCCTAACGTGGGACTTACACTGATAGGAGTATGGCCACAAGTTGCAAATCAACGTCATCTGGCTTGGGTCCCTTTTGTCATTTCAGGGCTAGGAATGAATATTTCTTAGTCTTGAAACCATGCCCAAATGGGCATAAAATTTTTGAAGACCCTCATAGGTGAGAATGATGCAGTCGTGGTGGATTGGTCATTCACACTGGTAAATTCTTCTACACTGAGGGAGATAGATGCAAAGGAAGGGAGTTGGGGCAAGGGTGAAGGTCTGGAAGCATATTATTTTTCTTTTTTTCTTTCTATGTTATCTAAGTGATGATGTATAGCTCATAGCCAATATTACAATAAGGTAGGAATAGCAAATAATAGTGTTGTCACTAAAACATGCATTCTTGCTGAGTCGATTGAATCATTCAATGATCTTGTGAAACATGGGATGATCTCCCTGAGTGTGGGCTCATATACTGGAGATCAACCTCCAGAAAGGGCTAGTTCCCTTCATCTTATCACCTAATCTAACTTATGCTATTGTTGCTTGTTGAGAAAAAGGTGAAAAGGAAACATGAAATGAAACCTATGACTTAAAAAGATGATGCACCAAAATGACTTTCAAACCTACACTGCTAATTGGACTCACAATATGATCAAAATGAAAAAGTTGTTTCCCACCAAAGAAGAACAATTTCAATTTGAAAAGGTTGTTATTGGTGTATGAATGTGGTTTTGCACAAAATAGATGATAGTTTTGAAATCTTGGACAATATTATGTAAACATGATATTTTATGGAGTGAAATAATCATGAAATCATGCTAACATAATGTTTTTTCATTTCCTATCCTACCCCTGTCTCTATTTGTATTTTGAATTTGGTATCTAAACTTTGTAAGCTCTGTTCTTGGTCACATCAACTCTATTTTTTGAGATTTTTTTGTTTCATGATAATTTTTTGAAAGATGTTTTGTGTTGTAGATGATTTTTTATTTTAGTGTTTATAGTTTCTATAAATTTTAGATTCTCTTAGGTGATCCCAAGTAGTTATCATTTTGGGAACTTTTAAGGCTTATTTTTGGCTGTTAAGTGTAATTTTTTTGAAAGTGCATATTTTCATGTGCTTATGATTGGCACAATATAATCTATCCCATTATATATATAAAAAATTTAATCTTTGTGACCTATTGTGGCATTTGTAATACACTTAAATTAAGACCATGTTGCTAGTTTTTCAAGTTGCAACTATAATCACACTAATCATAAAGTCCTATAATAATTTTTTTTTTCACAATTAAAATGTTATTTAATTGATAGCAAAATAAATTTACAGCATTGCCCATTAATGGAAGAATTTTCCCTGGACTCCCAACCTACGACTACCCCAAACCACCCAAAATGGACACCCTAGACCAGCAACCAACATCACCACCCACCGATTTTGTCAAACCTGCAGGAAACAGGGAGCAAAGAGTGTCTGCCGGATACCACTACCACCCAAAGTATTATTGAACCCAGCCTATCATCCAACCAAAGAATGAAGAAAACAACCCATCACCTCCAAAGTCTAGCTAGAAAAATTATCATATACATTCCCTAAACAATCACCACTAATCCACCTCCACCCATATTTCGAGGGAATAGGTGATGCTTAATCAGCCCACACCTTGCCCACTCATGGTGCCTCTGCAACACCTTGCCCTTGATATCCAAAATGAATGGGTATCATTTCACTCTTACCCATGGAAGGAGCACCATGTGCATGTCCCATTGACTAAGGTAGCCCAACCCCCAACTCCAATATGATCACAACATCCATTACACCTTCCAACAGGCTCTCCCAAACAAGCTTCCGAACAATAAGTAGAGTCATGGCCTTCGGTACCTCCAAATCTAGCAATGTAGCAACAAAGCGAGCCGCAAATTCTGCGTGGATGTGCCACCTCTGGTGATGACATGAAATCCTCACCCAAAACAAAACTGCACCACCTCCAAGACCATCACATCCCAATCTTTAAAGGCAGGACTTTGATTTGCTATACAATCCTCGAAAAATGCCGCAAGCTTGCATCGATTCGCGAGACAAACTATGTCTCCATGGTTAGTATTGGTGCCAATGGACTATCATACCACATTTAAAGCACGAGGTGCCATAAAACTTGCGGCGTCCCATCCTCAATTCGCCACCTTGAGCGATCTCCAACGATTAGGGGGTTGTACATGTAGATCTAACATACAAACACATTTAGCATTAAATGCCCACGCATCTGTGTACCTCAGGTGTTGTCACCCTCCAAAATGGGTGCGACTAGGCACTATGTTTTCCATACGATCACCCTAGTCCTATAATAAAATAATATTATCAAGTCTCTTTATTTTGTGTTTTTTGGGGTGCAATCTTGTTGTGATTATTTATTTTTACTAATTTTTTGTGTGTTCTTGCAATGGGGAAAAAAAATTTGAATTCCTAACTCATATAACTATTCCTCATAGAAAAAATTAGTTTAAAATCATCTAAGCAAAAATGTTAGAATTGCGAAAAAAATGAACCACAGGATCTAAACAATGAACAAAGACACCTTCCACACAAGAGAGTCACAAACAATAATATGCAATATCCTCAACAAGAAAAAGCTACAAAATAAACCTCAAGAGTCTTCAAGGAGATCATGAGTTCTTAAAGGTTGCCAAAAGGTCATGATAATACAATGAGGGTTGAGTGCTATATAGGATCAACCCTAAATGATAAAGAGATTAGATCATGACAAGTGTTAACATCTCATGCAATGAGATCAAATGATCTAATAATAGCTCACTTCAGTTAACATAAAGAATCACTCGTAAGTTTAACTTAAGTGCATGAAATGAATTAGATTAATAATTAATTAAAGTGCATGAAATTAATTATTAGCTAATGCATGATTACTCTAACAAAAAAGGTCACACTAGATATGCAAATGAAACTATTATTTAACCTATTGATGCTAGTGCAAAGGAGGAAGATATGGAAATAAGCGTGAGAGAGATCTTGGTCACATTTGTTCATTAGTCTCTTTTAATTTATAATTTCATTGTTTAACCATGTAGAACACCTACGGAGTCTTGGGAGGCTATTAAAAATATATATATTGTAAAATTAAGAAGATTAGAGGATATTAGATTTCAATAATAATTTGACGAATCTTGATCCTAACAATTTTGACCATATCTAAGATTATATATCCATTGTTAAACAACTAAGAACACAACTTAGAAAGGATTATAAGATTGATAAAGAGGCTTTATAATTAATTATAATTGTGCTATTATAATGTCCTCTCTGAGCATGACTTCTTTTGGTTGTAGTTGGAGACCCGTAGGCTTCTCGGTGGTGAAATTAGGGTTTCTTGGTTGGTGGTTTCTTGTGCTCACAGATTGGTGATTGAACTGCGGATTCCTTCTGGGTTTTTCGTGAGCTTTTCGGTGATGTGTTCTTCTTGGCATTCTGAGCACTTTCACGAATTTACTATTTTTAGTAAATTCTATTTCTGGCAGTGGTCCTGTTGGTTTTGACTCGATTGACCTTCTACTTCAGTATGTTTAGTTGGATTGCTCAACTTTGGCTTTGGGGCTCGTTTGGAGAGATAAGTTGAATTATTTTTAATAAAGTCATGTTTAATGTTATATTTTGCTGTTGACCCCCCCCCCCTTAGCCTAGTGATTGAACTTAAGTTGTTTTTAAAAGTGGTCATTGAGGGGGTGGCGCCTCATGAGGGTATTTTATATTGTAAAGCTCAAATATTAATGCTTGAAAAAGGGACGCCCTTTTGAGGAGGTTATTTTAAATTAAATTAAAAAGTCAAAATTGCTTAAGGCAAAAAGGACGCCACATTTGGAGGGAAAAGGAGTTACTCAAATTTGAATTGTTGGGTTTCTAGAAGCTTCTGGACAGTCATCTCAAGTCTTTAAAAGGAGGTCTTTCTCTTCAGTTTCATCATCCAACTTCTTGAGTAAAGTTATGCTGCCGAAATGGTGAGAGGATTGCTTCGAGGAATGAATGCCTCCTAGCTTGGCTCAACTTCGTGCTTGTGAGACAACACCTAGTGGAGATATTTCTTGTGTTGAGTGCATTTTGTAGTGAGGTATGCTTTGTTGAGAGTTAATTGCATTGGTAGTTCCGTTGTTTGCACTTTTATGTCATTTTCAGAGGTTGCTGAGTTCATAGCTAAATTGTCATTTTCACTCATATTTCAAAAATACAAAAAGATTGCATTCTGGGTATTTCATATTTGCATTTGTCTAGGGAAGGCGCCAACATTTGTGAAGTTTCATAATTTTTAGTCAAGTACTGATTTTTATATCAGAAAATCGCCCTTCTCTTGGGGCCGTACTTTTGTACTTGCATGGGAATTTGAGAAAAAATAAAATACAGCAGTTTGGGTTGGTTTCTTGGATCTTACTTGGGCGCCCTGGTTATATGAAGCTGTTGCACTTTGTTTGGGGTCATTTGGCTGAGTATTTAGGGAGCTGTGATCATTTCAATAAGAACTCTGTGTTGCTGGTTAACAGTTTCAGACCTTGTTACAGTCATATCAGTCTGAATTTAGGGTGGTTTTTAGAGTTGAGTGAGTGTTAGACAGCCTTGGAGATCATTGGGGAAGACATAATTAGCATTGTTCTGATTAAAGACTTCTAAATTTCTGTTATTGCAAGCATTCTTCACATATTGTAAGCTGGACAGTAGTACTGTCAGCATTTTAATATTCTTGCAATTTCCATGTTTGTAACTGCCCACTGAATAAGTGGAAGAGGCTGGCTTGCCGCCTATTATCTTAATTTGCATTGTGTATTTACAAGTCTCCGCCATATGGTCGCCTCTTATCCATCATGGATTGAGTAGCACATGCTTGGTGTTGAGCTTTTTCCAGTATTGCAATTAGATAGGGATCCTCTGACCGAATGCTCGTCGCTTGCCGGCGCATCTCTTGGTTAGAGTTTCTTTTCAGCATTTTTCCTTTGAGATCCTCTGACCAATGCTCACACCTTGCCCGCATCGGGATCCTGGTGTACATTCTGGTTAGAGTTACTTTCAGCATCGTTTTGGTTTTCAAACTAACCTTAACGGGTGCTTGATTCATTGTAATTTGCTATTGAAAAAGTGAAAAAATTGGCCCGGTATATTTCCAGCTATTCAAGCTTGGTCTTTAGTATTATGTATTTATTTCTAGCTTTCAAGTCCACTGAATTTCTATGGGAGCTACATATGTTCAACCTTTTTTGACAAACTTTCAAATATTCTAAACCAAGAGGAAACATAGTTAATTAAAATATTTCTTACCAAGTCTTCTAAGCCACATGTATTAGTGTCTATTGAGCCTAAGGTTTAGAAATAATTAGGGAATCTTAAAAAGAAACAATTTAATAAGAAGAAGAAAGAGCCACAAAGAAATAATGAACAATTAGATTTTGAATCCTCTCCCTCAAAAGGGAATCATCTAAGAAAGAGAAACCTAAATGTGCATATTACAAGAAATTAGGGCATGCTGAACTTATATATTATTTTAAGCAAATTGATGAATTGAATAATTTTCTACAAAAGAATAATAGAAATTTTCCTTTAACTATGTTTGGGGGTTCATATCCTTATTATTCAAAGAAATAGGGGGTGTGAGAACTTGTTGTAATTGTAGATTCGAAGTTAGGGAGATGAATCCTTGATTTTAGAGCTTCACATCATATGGCTTCATCATAGAGTATATTTTTTATTCAAGACTTGTTCTACAACACTTGTACTAAAGGGTAACAACAAATAATTGTGTTTTTGTGGGAGAGGGTTTGTTGACATGGGCGAGTGATCTTTCATTGATGTCCTTTGTGTACCTTCATTGATAAATAATATCATTTCTATCTACTAGATCACATAGAAAGGAATAGGGAAGAGTGTTGTTATATGTTTATTTAGGACTCACATTGAAGAGATATTGTTGCAGTTGGGGAGGAAAATTATTGTTCATAACTATACACCTTCTTACATTTTTCTCTTGATGTTCCTTTCATTGATGTTCACACTTAGGCATCTAATGTGGACACTTTTGAGGAGATACAATATGGTCATTTTAACCTTTGTGTTCCTTCATCAATTGAGGTTCAATAGATATGGAGTTTAGTGGTGTCTAGAATGGGGCTTCTAGCAATTTAGTGCATAGTAGGATTATATATCATCTTCCAAAGATAACTCCTCGGGATGAGTACTTTACATATATTTTAGGTTTAAAAAGTGAGTCACTTATTGTAGATTTGGAGGACACTTTTGAGGACATTCATATCCTCTTTGATTCCAGATACATAAGATTTTTTTGTCTAATCATATCTATCTTTGCTTTTTTTCTACATCAGTTTCCACTAGGTTTTGGATTGTTACATTTCAAGTTATGCCTAAGACTCCTAATTTGATTGTGGAACCTCACAAAATCATCATGGAAATATTTGAGGACCTTCTAAAGATATCATATAATATCTTTCTTCCCTAGTATTCTTTTTTGGAGTGGGATGACATCTTTATGCATATTTGTTTTTTTTTAACCTAACATGAGAAATGTTGATCAATGTTTTCACATAATCTTCAACATTCATTATCAAACATGAAACTATTAGTGTAGGAGATTAAAAAATAGGGGATACTTAGATTCTCTCCTCTCCTCTTCTTTAGGGAGACTTATTTATAAATGGGTACCTTATTAGGTTACACATTGATAGGACCCCTTTTTTTTTCAACCTAAGCTATGCTTTAGAGGGTGTTAGTGTAGGGTTTTTTTCCTATATGGATTTTTCTTGCACTTTTAATTAAGCTTTCTTAGGTTGTTAAGAGTGAAGAATTAATGAAAGTGAAGTAAGACATTGACATCTTCCATACGATTTATTATTGAACCTATTGTGTATATTATGGAGTTACAATTCATATTGGTTGGCTTTTCCATATCCTCCCTCTCACCTACTTTATATGCACTTGCTCACCTAACATGTATTTCATATAGATTATTGATATCTTTTGCATATTGCATCCTTTAATAGAATAGAATTATTCGTTTATATTGATCTTTTTGTTCTTATTTTTAGCTCTCTTGATCTTAAGTGACTATCTTTGTAGCCAAATCTTTAAAAAATTATTATAAAGAGAACAAAAAACATACTTACTAGGTCCTTGTATGGTTTATAATAGTCTCCTAGGATGTGGTATCAAAATTTTGATGTCTTTGTGCTAAAAATTAGGTTTTTTTTTTTTAAGTTTATCATTGTGGGTACTATAATTTTAGGACCAATGTTTAAGTACACTTTTCAAGACTTAGTTACATTATTAGGGAATTACTATAATTTTAGGCTTCTAGGTTGTAATATTGGGATTCTAGTTAGAACTTACAATAATCTAAATTTTTATGTGTAAATGGTCCCCTTGAGTAACCATAATATTATTCTTGAAACTTGTGCAAAAGCATTGAAATGAGTTACACATTTTATAGGTCTTCTTAAAGAAGGTAGTCCAATTCGGTAAGATGAAGAGTCACAATCTAAATGGGATGACCCTCTCATGCATGAAACCATTTTAGTGATAAGATTCTCTTGCATGCAACTCTCATTTTCATGTTCAACTTTGGGACATGTATTATTTGTGTCCTTTCATGGTCTTGAATATCACCTAATGGTTTTGATCAAGCTCAAAATCTAAAAATTAAAGATTTATGTGAGTAGTTTTGGTATCGCAAGTTGGAAGAGAATGGTTGGGATACTTGTATGCTTGAGATCAAAGAGGTTGCTACTACATGAGATATTTTAATTAATGGATTATATTTGATACCTTATTGCTATATTAATATAATGTTGTATCTCAAGTTGATGCTAGGGTTTCATTAAAATGATTTCCTAGGGTATATGTAGTGTCTTAGGTCTCTCTTTCTTTTTATCTTGATGCTAATTTCAATTATATATAGTTTTTTAAAAATATATCTTAAATTTATAATAGTATCAAAAATAAATTTTAAGACATATTTTCTCCTAACCAAAGATATAAACTCTTAGAAATTCAAATTTTGGTATCAAAGTTTGTGTTGGATTGATCATGTGGAGATATTATAGCAACTCATATTTTACAATTAAAATGATAAAAAATATTAGTGTATGAAAATACCTAACATGGTGATGCAGGAGCATCCAAGGTGTAAGACAATCTTGCATCACCAAAAATATTGCTATTTTATTTTGTTGTTTTCAATAAGGGCTAAGGTGTGTGGAAAATAAATATTTTAATTTTTAACATTGTAATTTTCCTTGTGGTGATTTGAAAATGTAATTTTTGGAGGAATTATGCTTCGGTAAAAGTTCTAAAAGAATTTAAATTGGAATATTCCATTTGGGGTGTCCAATTCTAGGCGGGGACCACTTTGCATGCATGTTCTTGCATGATTATTTGCATGTTGGGGCACCAAATTTGCATGTTGGTGCATGTCCATATTTAGAGCCATTGAGAGTCAATGGAGGTGTCATTATTGACCAAAGATGATTGGCCAAAAGATAGGCGCCCATGTGAGGGCCATGTAAACAATTAAGTGTTTTATATTTTATATTTTTATTCTCCAAATAGGGGTGTGGATTTTCTAAGGTGGTATTGGTATGATGTTTGGGGATACCACCATGGTATTATCATCCTCAATTCTCTATATATTGCAGCCTTGTGTTAGTAAGAAGTTAGTTTGGAGGAGTTGAATTTTTGCATAACAGGATGTTGTTGAATTTTCTAGAGGATTGTGACTCCAAATATTTGCAATTTATGTAATCAACAAGCCCATTGTAATGTCATAATCTCATTTGATTTTAGAGAATAGAAAATCTTGTTTCCAACTTGCATTTTCTTGTGCAATTTGTTGTTGTGATTGTGAGTTTCAAATGTTTCAAAGGATCATTTTCCAAATTTATGGAGGAGATTGAGGCATAGTTCTTAGAGAAAGTCCAAAACTTCATGTTTTGCAGGTTTGAAGATGTTGTTGCAGCAGCAAAAAGGTTTTGAGAATTAGAGGTCTATTGCAACTGAGTTTTTCCATTGAAGGTTGCAGGTTGTAGGAGCAAAAGCTTGTGAAATAAGATTGGTTGAAGGAGACCATTCTTGTGATTGATGCATGCTATCATAAATCAGTTCTATATCAAATTTGAAATGTATTTGATCAGTCCTCATGGCTACAAAACAATGTTATTTCAGATTTGCCTTGTTAAATTATGTAATTTCATGAGATTTTGTATGAGAAACTAAGACATTTCTTACAAATTTTTAGTGTCATTTCAAGCAATTACTGAGTTGCATATATGTTGCAGTGAATTTGTGAATGAAGGTTGGTTATCCCTTTCATCACATGGTTTAAAACACACACCCAAAAAGTGATACAAAGGGCAATGCACCATTGTTATTGTTACTTGTCTTATATGATTTTAAAAGAGGCTTAACAAGTGTGAGAAATAACTATTGTTACTTACTTTCTCCTCTTATGCAAACAAGCATCACAATTGCAATTTGTGATTTGAATAGAACCTCTTTCAATCTCTCATTCCTCCTCTCCCACTTATCCCTAAAACCTAACACAAGAAATACAAGTGATCAATAGAAGGTTTCACTGCCATAGAGTGGATTTGAGTTAACAAGGGCCAATTAGTAATATTGAAATTCTAGTGGGTTCACCATAGATCTCCACCCATCTCTATACAAATTTTACCAACCAACTTACATATCTCTATGTCCATGTGAAAACTTCCATGAAATCCTAGATTAAAATATTACTTTTCAAAAAATATTAACATTCTATCTATATAGAGTTATTCAAAATTCCTCACATTTACTTAGAATTTCTTATGAGAATAGATCCAATAACTCTGTTAAAAAATGATTCTATTTTTTACATCTAAATAGAAGTTGTATTTACCTCTACATTGATTCATTACCCAAAAACCACAAACTTTATTATTAGAGACACTTTTCCTTTGAATTGAACCATTGATAGTTATCATATATCTGATTTTCCTTTGATAATGTTATCAATGTTGAATATAACTTTAAATTATTACATATCACTATCCTTTTGGTACCTTTCAAATATTTAAAGGTTTAACCTAATAATAAATGATTAGTAAAATGAAATGTAGCCATTATCTAACAATAAGGTAGTTAAGGGTGTCATATACATGAATCAAACATACTATATGTTCACCTATATAGGGTCCTTTCCCTTTTAAGATTTCTTGTTTGATAGAACATTTATTAAATTCATTTCAATAATGCACAAAAAAAAAATCCTTACACAACTAACTTTTTATTTTGGAGATCCTCCATTAGAATGGGCTCTTGCACCATTTTCGTTGATATTCTATTTGCAAGGGCCGTATTATTGGAAAATACAATTTGGAAGGTGGAGGGAAACAAAATAATAAATTGGTCTCGTTTCCCCTTTCCAAATAGATAAAATTTATTTGTACTTATTTTTTTATGTGCCCTTTCAACATACTATCTAATTTTTTTGAGCACTCCTTACTTGGATAAAACTTGGAAATGAAATAATAAATCAGGTTTGGTTTCCCCTTTCTAAATAGATAGGATTTGTCTAGAAACTTAATTTTTTATGTGCCCTTTCAACATACTATCTATTTTTTTTTAACACTCCTTACAGGGATAAAACTTGGCACCATCAATTCCATCATAGTTACAATGAATAATAAAAAGTGGATAACATCAGCCAATAAATCTCTTCAAAATAAATTAAATAAGATGAGCAAAGCATTGAGTAACCATAATATTTCTATTATTCATTTGCTTCATTATTGCTCTATTATACTACTTTATTTATAAATGTGGCCCACCAATCAAATCTTTATAATATCTATGAGGGTAGGATCAATTTTTAAATGTGACAATTTAAGAGGTTTTTTATTTGTCAAGTCATTGTTTTAATTATAAAAAGTTTGATAAAAATTAATTCAATTGATTGATTTAAAAAATATAATTAACATAAAAAAATTCCTTTTTTTTCTACATTTCTAAGCAGTATTAAAGATTGTTCTTACTTATCTAATTTTGTGAACT
Source organism: Sequoia sempervirens (assembly GCA_007258455.2). NCBI lineage: Eukaryota > Viridiplantae > Streptophyta > Pinopsida > Cupressales > Cupressaceae > Sequoia > Sequoia sempervirens. Next base: position 16,849 of record VDFB02138679.1, read on the forward strand.
CATATAAAAAAATCAAGTAATAATTTTTATTAAGTAAAAGTCTTCATTTTTTACCTAATCATTTAGGACTACTAAGAATATGTGTTTCTATTTAGTATATTTTCTATAAACCATAAAGAGTTTAACAAATACTTATCCAATCAATTTATAGTAACATTTTTCAATTCTTTTATTTTAACATCACTTTAAATCTTTCCATAATAAGAGAGAAAATAATCAACACCAAAACCTTCTACATTAATTTTACAATATTTTGTGTTCCCTTTTTTCTTCTAAAATGATAATAAAATGCTCTCACAATTTTTTAAGTTAATATTTTTATATTGAAACAATTATTTTGATTAAGTAATATTCAATGTGTATATTTATTACTATTAATGATGTGTTATTTAATGCATCTTATGTATCTTCTAAAAACTATAAGCTCTCCACTATATCATGCTTGCTTAGTTTTTAAGGCTCTCATTCCATCTCATTATACAATAATTTTACTTATAGACACAAATCTTTTTAATGTATTTAAATTATATCTCAATCTTCTAAAATTATAAACATTATAACATTTAAAATATTAATTTGAAAATAATATTTATTTTTTATTTTAATATATATATTTTTTAAAACCTTCTAACACTATATTCTTAAGCTTTTGTTAAAAAATATATATATTAAAATTTCTAAATAAAAATATTTGAAACAAATTATGTTAGAATTCACATTGATTTGGGTCCAAATTTGCTTCCTTTAAGATGCCACGTTATATACATAGTTGCATATAAAACTACAAAATGATTTATTATCATTAGGTGTTGCATTCTCTCAAAACAATTCATTCCAAAATATACATATACTATTCTATTGCTGAGAGCCCTGCTTCACAAATAAATGTGAAGAAAACTTGAATAAAACATTTGAGATTTGATTGTTTTCCCAAACTAATCAAAGTTGAGCACAATTATTAATCTTGTCAAACACATATTTTAGGATATCTCAGAGTCATTCCATTATTAACTTATTTGAATACCCACTTATGGTGGTATTTAAGATGTGACATGGATCTCTGACATCTCTGACTCCTGTTTATGCCTTCTCTTAATCATCTTGCGGCTTCTCTCAAGCCATGCCATGATTTGTTCTCTCACGCTCTCACTGAACAATGTCCCTTTATGTTGGCTTACCATCTGAGTTCAAGAAACAAAGTGTTAAAGTGAATCCCTCAATATTCAGATAGAAACCTGAGATTAGCAACAGAAATTCTAATAATAATAATACATAAAAAGTAGACTGCTTATCACCTGAGAAACAATGGCATAGAGTGGTAAGGTACTATAGCTACATAGTACTTGGACAATCAACCTGAATAAGAGTCATGATAAGAAATTAGAGTATATGTAATTTAAAATGAAAATTAATAGACTAGTTTGTAATTTAGGTGATATCATATGATCATAGTAATTTTGGATGATGTAGGTGTTGGAAAATGAGTCAAACCGAAATTAAAGATGGACGAGTTATCAAGAAAATTACTAACTCAATGATAGAGAACCCAACAACAAATGAGAGGTCCTAGATTCAACTCATAACTGATTGATGAAAAAATTAACAGTAATTTTTTTTTATCTTCTCAATAAAATGCACTTCCCATAAATAAACTTTAAGTACTGAG
>VDFB02138681.1:0-17280 GCA_007258455.2 Sequoia sempervirens
AAAGCACAAAGCAAGAAATTAAATTGGCATGGTTGACAAACATAGATAATTGGTAAGATCAATTTAACCTTATAGGTGCATTACTGACTTAACTAGACTAGATATTTATATCTATATACAAACTAACTAGAATTGAACCAAAAGGTATCAATAATTTTACCAAATTATAATACTAATTTAAATTTCACAATCAAGAAGTAATGAAATAGTAAGGATATACTAAAATCCCATGCAAGTAAGTTGTAAAAACTTCCATTCATACCTTAATCCTAGAAATCATAGTGAAACTAGTCCATCAAACCAAGATCTCAACATGTTCTCATTTATTTAAATTGAGGAGTGTGCAACATCAAAAACATAATACTGAATAAACCTAGTTATACTATGAAGCAAATTAATAAATCACACTATCATTACCATGCATTATTATATTTATGCCAAAATGCAATTCATAGTCACATATACCATATATAGAAGATTCATTATAAAGGTTATGCAACATTCAAGGTGGCATCACCATAGTCATGCATGACTCTAATCCATTGAAATCAATGCATAAATATGTAATCAATAATAAGTATGGGTTAGCACATGTATTCAACCATGAACAATCCACATCAATAATTCAAAGCATGCATCCACATAAATAATTGATTTGTGACATCCCAACACCAATCTCTATTGCTTGCCATATAATTAAAGTACCAACATAAGAAAAACGACAATGTTGAGTCTTTAAAAAAATGTTTTCATAGTACTTAGAACATCAACCATAAGGAACTTATCATCAAAAAATATCAAATATAGAAGTATTATTCCTTCTTACTATATTTCAATGTTTCATTTCCTTTCTAATCCTTAATCACTACCTATCATGTTATCATCTAAGTACACAATAATTTATATTAATCGGTATAGAAGTCTATACAACTTTGTATATATGATTATTCTAAGCTATAAATAATTTATCAATAATTAATATGAGAATTCACATATCACAAGGTACATACTTTTTCTTAATGATTGATATACTCCAAACTCCAAAAATCATTGTATATGTCGATGTTTATTTAAATATTTAATATAAAAACAAATATTAACATATATTATACTTATAACATACAAATTAATATATATATTATACTTTTAATATATATTTCGGCACAGGGAGGGAAAGATGGTGGTAAAGGTAGAGGAGTCTTGCTTTACACCTGCCAATTGCATCTGCTTGAAAGTTTCTAAAGCCTTTTCAACAAATCCATTTTGTGAATATCTTGCAATCAGAGCATCCCATGAGAACACATTTATTTGATGCATTCTATCAAACAGTTCACGTGCCTTTTCTATCCTTCCAGATTTTAAATACATGTCTACCTCCCATTTTGGCACAGGCTGAACTGCGCTGGCAGGTGTAATCCGATAGGGTTGAAGACCTGTTTGTTGCATGCACTGAAACATTGTGACTACCTCGTGAGGGCACCCATGTCTTCTTACGCTGCAGACGTGACCAAAAACTTTACTGTGACCAAAATATATGCAGCGCGGGAACTTTGAGAATGTGTTTTGAGTAATGCACGGGAGAAATGGTTTTAAAAAATGCATCCACCAAACGGGGTTAACGGCGAACCGAAAGAGGGAAAGATTATGGCTGGGTCCACACCAGCCACCTAAACGGTCAGCAGTTAGAGTGTGCTGGTTAAGCCCAGCCCAGATTGGTAGAGCTGCTTCTTGCAAGCAAAGAGGTCCCAGGTCACAGGTCCCAAGTTCCAGTCAGATGCATTTCATCACTTCAAAAATTCTATAAATTACTAAACTGGGTGATGTTTAAATATGTCTGATCGAGGAGGACAAAGGAAGTCTTGTGGCAGTCATGCACACATCAAATTGTGAATTTCGGGTAATATTTAAATAGAGTTGATTGGGAACAAACTGGATGATGTTGAAATATTGAGGACACGGTAAGTATCAAGGCAGTCGCCCCCGCAATGATTTTTGAATGCTGCATCACAAATTGTAAAAATTACTAAACTGGGTAATGTGTAAATAGAACTGATTGAGAAGGATCCAGAAAGTTTGAAGAAAGTCACACACACAATGAAATGTGATTGCTGGGTAAAGTTTAAACAATCACCCTCACATTGAATTGTGATTGCTGGGTAATATCAATCTTGACAATTGGAGAACTTAAAACATAAAGATGAAGTCAAAGCATTAAATCTGCAACAGACAGCAGTTTTTCAGAAAGATTGCAATGAAATAAAGTTAATATTCTGTAAATTAGTGTGAACTAATAAATAGATCAATTTCATAAAATCTACGTCTGTAAAGTTTGAAGATGCAATTACATGAAAATTGCATGCAGCTCTATATGTAGTGTAATGACAGAATTAGCAGTTGAGATTGTAAGAGCCATTAATGAAGCACCGTGGTGTTAATCATATGGTCATCCACCTTATACCCCGTTCACTCTTAAGAACTTTGCACAACATTTTTGAAAGGAAATCGGGTGAGTGGAAGTAGCTTCCTACACCAATCTAAGTAGGGAAGAGTTGCACAAAATTCTTTAAAACACTTTAAATAGTTATAGTTACAAATAGATGCTCATTCAAAATATGTAAAGCAGAAACAATGCAAACTATAACGCAATGATTATGAGTGAAAACCCTTTGAGAAAAAAACTCACTCCAAATACACTACTCCATTTGTATTATTATCAACAACAACAATTACAATACAATGTCAAAGAGTTTCACACTACAACTAGGTCTAAGCAATTCTCCAACCTGTCATACTTAAAACGCACTAAGACATCAAGTATTTATAACACTCCAACATGAAGAGAGGGTGTCAAAGTTGCCATAATCAAATCCCACACCCAAATGTGAACATAAGTTCATTATGACATTTTGTCATAGTTAGATCTCATAAATTTTGGTTTTTTTCTAAATCCAACACCTCTCTCCTCAAAATTAGCTTCCACTCAACATGCAAGGCACCTATACACATGCAGTTGCCACATGCACACTTGGATGCACCCATAAATGTAGTTTGTTTGTAATAGTGTGACATAAAAACCATCATACATAACTCTTACAAGTGTCATACCCTGTCATAGCAAGTTGTCATAGTTTGCCATGAACTTGACATAGCAACTTATGACAAAAGACATCAAGTTAGCTACAAATTTAGGACCTCCAAAATGAAATGCTTAGCTCCTCAAATTTAGCTTGCAAATTTCACATGTCACCTTCCACGTAGGATGCCACCTTACCGGTAGGTCCCCACAAGGTAACAACTAATTTGGTAGGCAATAAATTTAGGAAAATTAAATAATCAACAAATAATAATAAATTAAATGTCAGGACCCAAAGGTTGAGACACTTTAATCCCAGCAATTTTAAAAGAAGAAAATTTGTAGAAAAAATGGAAGTGTTTTATTGTAAGTAGTTTCCCCCAAAACAAAAGAAGGCCCCCTAAAATTGATGATATCAAAAGATTGTTTCCATTGCAAATTTCAAGGGTGAAATTTGCACATTATGGCTCACTGTAAAAATTATTTAGCTGGGATGAAACCTATAGTATCCTTTGTATGCATGAACTAATAAAGAGAATGTATTATTACTTGCAAGGATGTGAAGTCTCGTGAAGCTTCTACTTTGAGAAGCCAATCATCAACACAATCCAAAATAAATTGTGCTTAATCTTCTTGTGTTATTGTGGCGTGGAACAAAATAAAATAGTACACCTTGACATAAAGTAATAGATGAACAATAAAATTTAGATTGATAGTGCCTAACATCACTTGGGATTCAAGTTCATTGAATTGACCTTCATATGAGATGAATTAGTTTCAAGGTGTATGTGCCAATATACATAAATCCATCTCATATTATTAAGAAAGATAGCTCCTACGAGAGAAAAACATCAAAGGTCGGTTAAAAGGTATTCACAGCTAAACGAAAATTGTAGTATATGGTTTCTGAAATATAAGATTAGGGGAGAGGACCCAGTACTTGCACCAAGGACCCAGTAGCATAACCTAAGCATATTCCAATAGTTTTTATTGTGGTTTTAAAGTTGTTAGTGTTGATAATGACTACCCATAATTGAATGAAATATATCAACACACCAATAAAACATGACTTAGTACACAACTATCAGTCTCACTTTTCTTTTGGACTTTTTTGGACACCTCGACAAAAAATATACTAATGTGGCATCATATTTGATGATGTGGTCTTGAAACCTTAGTTATATGCAAGGAGACTTGCCAATTAAGTTGCTACAAAAAATTGGGAGTGATTTGAAATTTAGAATATTTGATGTAGATTAAGGGTACGACCTCATCTAGACCTTAGGATCTATTTTTATAAAACAAGAGATCCCATGAAGTAAAAAAAATTATGCTATAAGATTAAATTGGAATCTTTTTTTGAAAAATAGCAACATGACAGATTTGTACAGGTGAAATTGAAGTGAGGCTTGAAATTGCCCCTGCAGCTTAAATTTTTTGTCTGCCAATTATCAATCATCTCAAAATTTAAATTGGCTGAAATTTTTTAAGAAAGCCTCTTCCTGTAATGACCCTGCTCAAATCTGACATCAAAATGCTAATTGAAGGCTCAAGGAATTTCATCAAACAATTCACATGCAAACTTCTAGCTTGCTGGTTGTGTGATCAGACCGATATAAATGTTTGAAGATGATACCAAAGTACTCCAAATGCTTGGAAATCAAACTACAATGCATAAACTATAACCTAGATGCATCAATGACTCAATTTCATCTTTAACAATGTTCATACATGACTCCTATATGGAAAATGTGCACCTACAACCAATTAACATTATGACAAACAATTGACATACATTCTTATATCAACATTTAAATGCTCAATACAACAATAAATAACTCCCAATAGCTGATATATTATTGAAAATGCAATCCTTCTACAATGATGACAATGCAAGTGCCAAGACTCTTGGCTTACAACTCATATAATGATTTCAATCAGATCTGATGTAAAATTACCACAGCCTGATTTACCATTTATTTTTGTAATCAACATGCTATGCAAATATCTCTTACTACAATGGCAATGAGCTCTTACAGCTGACAATGCAAATGCAATGACTTCTAATTACAATGATTGTAATGACTCCTACAGCTGCAACTACAGAACATTATAATTCTACTAATGGAGTACCAATTAACAAAAATGGCTGATAAAGAACCTGGAAGTTGCTATCTGCTTGGAACAAATATTCGATTCTCTTTGCTTGGTACAGATTTGTCTTCAAAACTACAGCGCCCAGCTTCATTAACCCCTATCCGTGCCTCATGAATTTTATCAGATTTTATTTGTTGCTCCTTGTTAGAAATCGCCTCCTCTAGAGTGGGTCACCCCTGTGTATGCTTCAGACCTTCAAATAAATAAATCACTAGCTACAACCTTCAATTACTATCATCAATCTTCATTGCCAAACTTTAAGAAGAGGTTCACCCAAATACCCATGTGCCAAAGATGTGTAAATGAATTTCTATGAATTTATTTGTGCCTTCATGTCCAATCACCCCTATTATAGCAGACTTCAGAAAATAAATAAATATCAGTCTCTAAAGACTTCCTCCAGCTCCTATAATGACCTCCAACCCTTGAAGAATCAAGCACTTCAAGTGAAAGGTGAAATCGATGGAGGAAGAGGCACTTGCAAGCAAAAAAATGCCTTCATTGACATCCTTGATATGACTGAATTTAATCTTCAGAAATTAGAAATTAATATCAGTTATTCTCCTCTCAATATTCGATGCCAATAACAATGAGATGAACCTCCAAAGGCAACTCTCCAATCCTATATCAAAATCAATGCAAAATGTAGCTTCCTTATGCAAACTCGTACCTCCTATATGCAGATAATAATGTCTGAAGTAAGATATCAAACCTCAATATAAACTGATATAAAAATCTGAATATACAATCGACCTCCTTTATGCCAAACTTGTTGAAAACTTAACACCAAAATGTCTCCACCAAGCCCTAAATCGAATTATACAAAAACTTGGCCAAGGGCCACAAAGTTTTTACAATGAAGCTCAAATAGAAAGTCTGAAGTAACTTTCTCCCAGCTGCAATAATTCAAGTGATATTTTACGCCCTCAAAATTGCGTACCAATTGAGAGTTTTCGTTCTCAATGGTCAAAGACAACTGCAGAAACCCTAGGCTCCACAACCATCAAACATCAACACAAACAACAAATCTGGATGATAGGAAATGAGCCCTCAATGCCTATTTATTCTTTTTCCTCAATATGTCGGCCTCCTTCTAGAACTTTCCCAAGTCACCTTCTAGAAGGAATATTATTTTATTTTTATTTTATTATTTTGCACTTTATAATAAAATAATTATTCATAACATAAAGTGCAAACATAACATTACTTTATAACCTGAGGTTTCTAAAATAGAAACATATTAAGAAATCATTAGAACACCTCCATATGAAGAATAGATCACGAAACGAGCTAACCAATCAACTAGGTATCTGCCAAACAACCCTCTTATCAAGTTCCATTAGCCTACGAGGATCAGGAATAGGCTAATTCCTCCAAAATCCATTGCTCATGAAAAAGGGGACATTACACTTCCATAAGACCTTACCTAAGATAAATTTTATTTCACCCGATTAAAAATCTCCTCGCTCAAAAAAAATTCTGCGAAAGACTAGCGTCTTCTTCTGAGTATCAGCTTCACCTGATGGAATCCCACTGATCTTTTCACTGTATAGGAATGAAAATTGATAAGAGGAAAATAGTGCTCTGTATAAGATTTAAACAATTTCAAATTTACGTGAGAATCCGACGCATTTGAAATTAGTGCCTGATCTGATGTTTGTGTATGGCAAGCAACTCGGAGGCAGAGGATTGATCCTATTGTAGCAAGCCTTTTAGAATTTCTTCCTCAGGTTGGGGAAATTTATTTGGTTGCAGCAATTCCTGAGCTCAGGCATCAGGTTGATTGGGCTGTGTTTAAATTTTATCAAGTTTGGTCAAATGTAATATTTTTCATGTACACGAGGCGATAGGTATATTGGTAGAACTTGGAAATAGAAATTATTACTATTTACCATATTTTGATAGGCTGATTAGTAGAACTTGGAAAAAAACCCCAAATTCAGTCACACTCATTTCACCGCGCTTCCAAAACTCTAAAAAGACTCAAAGCAGACAAGAACGCATGAATTGTGATTGCTGGGTAATGTTTAAACAGTCACGCACACAGAGAATTGTGATTGCTAGGGTAAATATTTTATTAGTCACGCTCGCATGGGAATTGTGATTGGGAAGTGCACGGGAAGTCTCAAGACACCCACGCACACGTCGAAATCGATCAATCGTAAGTATTTTCACTGAGATTGACGCCTAGAATTCTTTCAAAACGTTTCTTCCCAAAGGTATTGTTCGGATGTGAAGTCCGACTCCTCAGTTTTCAGTTTTTTTGGATGCAAAGAGTTTTGGACGCTTCCTTTTCCGAGTCTTATAATATGGATAATGGATGTTTAATCTAGGTGAATAAATTAGTATCAATCAGAAATACGAGATACAAAACTGTATTGTGCAGTTTTATGTATTGCTGCAATTAATAAAACAGAGAAACCTGCTTTCCCGTGGAGGTAGGCATTTTAAATGAACCACACAAATTCTGTATTTTCTGTGTTTATTTGCTGCTGGTGTTATATATTCTTTTATCTGCCCTGTTTACTTCCCAGGGTACCGAACTTTGCTTGGCATGCCTGTAGCCATGTGAACTTCAGCCTCAAAAAATGTCCTCAGTTTCAATGGCTGGAATAAGACCTTTCGATCTTTGCTTTGAGAATACTTGCCATCGCTTCAGAACAAGTGGATTTTATGACGCATAAACAAGCAAACCTGATAATTGGAAAACTCAAAACATAAAGATGTAGCCGAAGCATTAGATTAAATCCACGACAGGCTGTAAACTGAAACAAAAAGTAGAAATTTAAGCTGTTTTTGAAAGCGATTGTAAGGAAATAAAGTTAATAGTCTGTAAATTATTGTTAAGAAATAAATGCATCAACTTGATGAAAAAGGAAGGTTGTGAAGTTTGAAGAATGTAATTACATGAAGGCCATGCAGCTTCACGTATAGTGTAGCTTAATGACGGAATTATCATTTGAAATAGCAAAAGCCATTAATGAAGCTATGTGGTGTCAACTGTATGGTTTTCCAGCTTATCACCGTTCACTCCTAAGAACTTAGGGAAAAAAAAATGTTTTTAAAATGGGAATTAGTCACGTACAATGACAAAGCAAGTTTTCCCCTCAACCAAAGAATGCCCCCAAATAAATTGGGAATATTGAAAGACTGATAAAAAGTTAAACTTTGACATATACATTACAAGTTACATGGATGATATATACATTACAAATTCTTTCATGCAGTTTCCTGCAGTTTCCCCTTCAACGAAAGAATGACCCAAAAAAATTGCAGATATTACAAGACTGTTTCTCATATTAAACTTTAACATATACATTGCAAATTACATGGATGATATTACAAACTCTTACATGCAGTTCTCCCATCCAAAGAATGGTATCGGAAGACTGTTTATGAAGTTAAACTTTGACATATACATTACAAATTACATGGATGAGATATATATTATCATCCAGTTTCCCCTGGAAGACTCTTTCTGAGGTTAAACTCTGACATATAGATTACAAATTACATGGATGACATTACAAAGTCAGTTCCTCTCATCCAAAGAACAGTATCAGAAAACTGTTTCTGAAGTTAAACTTTGACATATACATTACAAATTACATGGATGATACATACATTACAAAACTCTTTCATCCAGTTTCTCCCTGAAAGATTGTTTCAGGAGTTAGACTCTGACATATACATTACAAATTACATGGATGATAGATACATTACAAACTCTTACTATGCTCCTTATGCAGAAACTAATCAAGAGACCATAACGTGCAGCTTCTGCTTTGTGAAATCAATCATCAAGCCAATCTGATGTAAATTGCGGTTAAACAATTTCAACTCTAAGATCAGGGATAGAAAACTCGCAACCACTGGTGCCCAACTTCTCATCGCAGATGACATGTTTCAGAGAGCTTAGTTTCCCCCCTCGAAGACTGTTTCTGAAGTTAAACTCTGACATATGCATTACAAATTACATGGATGATAGATACATTTACAAACTCTTACTATGCTCCATATGCGGAACTAATAAAGAGACCATAGCGATTACTTCCGAGGTTGAGAAGTTGCTTGGAGCTTCTGTTTTGTGAAATCAATCATCAAGCCAATCTAAAGTAAATTGCGGTTCCACAATTTCAACTCTAAGATCAGGGATAGAAAAGGCCTTAACTCGCAACCACTGGTGCCCAATCTTCTCATCACAGATGACATGTTTCAGAGAGCTTAGTTCACAAACACTTCTAGGCAACCTCCTCAAACGAGAACACTCTCTCATGTCAAACTCTTTCAATTTTTTCAGTTGACCTATTTCCTCTGGAAGTTCTTTCAAGCCCTCACACACTGAAATGTCTAGAAATTCTAGCTGCCCAAGTTTTCCAATTGATGCCGGAAGCTCTTTCAATCCCGGTAATGCTGATAATCTTAACATTTTCAGAGAACTCACATTTCCGAGATCATATGGTAACTTTTCAACCAGATGGCAGTTGGTAATAGACCATATCTGAGCAGAGGGCATATGACAGATATCAGGTGGACATTCCTCCAAATCGCTGCAGTGGTCCAGGTTAAATTCCTGTAGGTTGGTGTTGCTGAATGTGGCAATATTTCCAAACCCTTCACATAAACTTACAGATAGTTTGTCTAATTTTTGTAATACTTTAGTCTGTTCTAAAACAGTGGGTGCATCCAACTTCTCCAAGCGAACACTCTTGAGCTGAGTGAGTGAAGATAAGACATCTAAACCTTTTATTGTGGCCCTCTTTGAGTTCAAATTACACAACATTAGAACTTTCAGTTTTTTCATCGTTTTGACAAATGGTGGTAGAAAGTACTTGCTCGCAGAAAAGTGTAGCACCAGAACCTCTGTCTCTGGAAAATCCATCTCATACCATTGATTCTCAGCCATAGAACCTGCAATAGATCAATCACACATGCAAATTGAATTAGAACATTTTTTAGTGGCCAAGAATACTAGCAGTTTACATAAAGAATTTACGTTAAGGTTACATACAGAAATTATGTCAAAGGTATTGTTGTTTCAATCGTATAATTATTCATGATGACAAAACCACAAAGCTAAAACAATTTAATATTTAAAATAGCCTGCAGAGTTTGCCACTAAACAAGTCTAAATATTTTTGGCGGAATAACCTTACCTGTGTGAATAGAGACAACTAGAGCATTAAAGGGTCTATCATTAAGAATCTCCCAATTCCCTGGCAAGCTCAGCTCCTTCCTAGGCATGAATAATCTCTTCCTGTGGACTATACTGTCCTGGCTTCCCAAGTATATGGCCAAATCTCGCATTACATCGTGCTGAGAAAAGTACAGCTCAGAGGCATTTCCATAAGAGATTGTTGCTTGGATTCTGATAATTACAGACACAATATCAGCTCAATGTTTATAAAAGAATATATATAGCAACATATTTAATATATATAAGGATAAGCAACTACCCTGGGCTGCTGATTAGATTCAAGAGAATTACAGCTCAGGAACATTTTCATAAGAGATTGTTGCTTAGCTTCTGATAATTACAGACACATTATCAGCTCAATGTTCAAAAAAAACCATATAGCAAGAAATTTAATACTTGTAAGGATAGGAAAATACCCTGGGCCGCCTGATTAGATTCAAGAGAATTACAGCTCAGGGGCATTTCCATAAGAGATTGTTGCTTAGCTTTTGATAATTACAGACACATTATCAGCTCAATGTTCAAAAGAAATCATATAGCAAGAAATTTAATACATATAAGGATAGGAAAATACCCTGGGCCGCTGATTAAATTCAAGAGATTTTTGCTTGCAAGTTCCAATAACATGATAAAGGCATCTTGCCTCTCCAGCTTCCGAACATAAACCCAAATGTCCAGCAGTGCATCAGCGCAGATTTTCTTGCTCTCTGGAAATAAGGCCAAATCTAAGAAGCATTCCCTCCCAACATCATCCAAGAAATCAATACTAGTCTCCAAGCATCTAAAAAGCCCTTCTTTGTGATCATTGGATATGGATTCCCCCTGGGAAAGCTTATTCTTTGCGTTCAACCAGGTCACATGAGGTTCCCCATTCAAAGAGCTCCCAATCACCTTTAGAGCAAGGGGTAAGCCCTTACATTCAGCTTGCACCTGCAAGTTCTTAAAGAAGAAACACAAATAAGCACGTAATTCATTTTACTTCTGTTGTTGGCCTTGTTTGATTCGATAAGAAACTTTGGGCTTATTCAAATTTTTTATTTTAGGTAAGAAAAGACTATACCTCCATGACTAAATTTGCATCTGCAGTACGTGGAATTGACGTCTGTCCAAAAGCCGAGAAGCAGAAAAGCGAGAGAGCATCCTCGTAGCCCAGCAATGGCAACTGATACAATCGTGTACAGGAGTTTTGAGGGACGATAGAACTATCTCTGGTTGTGATAACAGTCTTGTACCCTGGCGCTTCAAGTAGTAATTCCTCCAAATGAACCCTGGACCAGACATCATCCAATATCATCAGGGTTCGCGTACTTTGACTGAAAAGCTGCTGCTTTAGCTGGATGCGTGCTTCTTCTACATTCTGAAACTCGGGCTTCTTCCTTCCAACAATCTTCTCCCACATCGTCTCTATAATTCCCATCAGATTTGGAGACTGTGAAACAGTGATGAAATGTACATTTCCAAAATAACCTGATGTCCACAGAAAAAAACAATTATTTTTTAGTACGCTGTATAAGAACTGTTCAACCTTGGACCAGCGCATCAAGAAGCATCAAGAAGAATAATCATTATTGGAAATCTAAGAATGTAAAAAAATAACACCAGAAATGGTAGAGGCTGGCCCACATGAAAAACGAAAACACCTCAGGACCAGAGCATCAAGAAGCATCAAGAAGAATGATCATTATTGGAAATCTAAGAATGTAAAAAATTAACACCAGAAATGGTAGAGGCTGCCCCACATGAAAAACGAAAACACCTCAGGAAAAGAGAATATGTAAGGGTTGTAAACTAAATGGTGCAATTAACAAAAACACTCCTAATTTTCTCAATTTGTAAACTAAATGGTGCAATTGACAAAACACTCCTAATTTTCTCAATTATCTGACAATCGGCACATAGCCGTTGCAACCCGAAATGTCAAGAGAATACATTTTGAAACTCGATAACTATTGAAACTGAAATACGAACAGGGGGACAGTCGTCTAAGCATGCAGACTATAGGTTCTAAAAACGATCTTAGCCTTAAATGTTCACAGATCAATTGAACCTTACTGTCCTACACACCAAAGCCCTTGGTCCAAAATCTTAGGGCATTGAGGGGATGGACCTAAAAAATTCAGTGGTTTCCTCATAAAGAATTTAAACATTAGTTGAATGTGAAGTCAAAAAGTAAAAAAAAGAAACATTACCTTTGATATGGGGATCATTACAAATAGCCGAGGCCAAAGTCGTTTTCCCACCACCCCCCATACAATGCACCCCAACGACCGACACCTCGTTTTGGAATAAAAGCTCCTTCAAATCGGCAACAGGCTTCTCCAATCCCGCGTAAAACCGAGATTTCACAGGACCATCACTAAGATACGAGTATTTGCTAGCCTCTTGCATTTCAGTACTCTGACACAGGTTACCTAAACTCATTTGCTGTTGAATCATGGTATTCAGCGTACTACTTATATCTGGAGGCTGTAATTCCTTGTATAGATCTTTCAAGACTGCCATAAGATTTCTAGCATCTAACACCATTTGGTCTGGGATGGAACCCATGAAGCCATTGATCTCCTCTTCTAGCTTGAGTATCTGTGAAGCATATCTACACTTACGAAATACACTGAGAGTGCCAATGCTCTCACAATATTTCACCAGCTCTGCGCCCCTAATAAGTGTCTTTGAAAACTGGTGAAAGGCGGGATTTTGCTGATCCTTGGGCAGTTGCAGGTCAGATGCACAAAGTTGTTGGATAGCTGGGATAAAGGATTTCAGCAGAGCATCGGCTCTAGCGCACACTACATTGCTATTGAAACTCTCCATTCTATAAATTGCTAAAATAAAAATTGTTAGTCAAAGATTTCACAAAATCTGTACAAACTCTGTAACTATCGAAATTTCAAAACTTGTAACTGGATATTGCTATAACTTTTATCAATCTCCGGTTGGAAAGTTTAAAGGCATAGCTCAGCGTTTATATAGGACATTTTGGAACCATCGAGCGAAGGACCTAGTAGTTTCTGGAAAGCACACGACACGTTAAATGTGACATTTTGGAACCATCGAGCGAAGAACTTGGTAGTTTCTGGAAAGCACACAAACACGTTAAATGTTTCATGTTAAGATATTTTGGGTCAAACTTATACGACTGTATCGAAAAGCACCAGCACAGGATTGTGAATAATGGAAAGGACTACTTGCCGCATCCTGTCCGTCCACCTGTCCGATGTAAAAGTTACGTTTCAGTGCTTTAGAGGATGGCGTAATTGCTTTGCAACGCCAAAAAGATAACATTGAATAATATTCACAGATTACTCGAAGATTCCGAACGATGTCGTGGAATCGGGGCTGAGCTCCTCCCATTTTTTTCTTATAGGTAACCTAGAATTTTCTTGGAAACTTTGTTACTTCCAGAACAATTTTTTATGGTGGAAAACTGCATCTCTGCATTATCTTTATTGTGCTTATTTTGATTCGGTAATTACGCCTACAGTGGAAACCTCTTAAATCACGCTTATTAATTAAATAATAAACCTTAATAACTAATTTTTAATAAAAAAACACGTTTTTCACCCGCCAGGAAGCAGAGCCTGAAACTGGAGGAGACGCGGCTGCTCAGGCGTACGCGCCACCGTATGAAGCACGGTGCACATCTGGAGAAGCCACATGCTCTTTTCCCGCTTATTGATCTGTAAGACGAGTGCTAAGATCCGGAGGACGCCACCGTGGGTCTATGGAGGACCAGAGCGCGGACAGAAGTCGAGATCGCGGGTTGTGCCGTGACAAGTGACGGCACAGGCGAACGAGGTCGCTTTCGCCTCTCAGAAGCTCACCGCAATGTCATATGATTTTTTTGAAGATCTACGATCTGCAATCACGTCGGGCGGAGCTCAACCATGCCGTCCCAACCGCTCTGATCCTCTTTCATTAAAAATTAAAAAATATTTATAAAAAATACACGGAAAGAATGCCGTGCTCCTCGCATTTCTGCAGACCCTTGCTTCCATCGCCGCTGCTCCTCTAGGCAACACAATAGAAAGAAAACAGAAGAAAGGCAAAGCTAAAAAATGTTCAAATTAGGGTTTGAATGCGTGTAAAATACGTGTGAAATATAATTAGGCGTAAAGATGAGCGAGCTAAATTGCTAGATCGACGGCTCGGCGTATTCAAAAAGGGATGGAAGAAAGTGATTTTGGCCGTTCATTTTTACGTGTGAAATATAATTTCCTTAGAATTAAATAAAACTTCACCACCACGTTTATGATGTTTAGAGAGTAAGTGACTATTTGTCATGAAGAGTGTACAAACTTAGTTCTCACGCTACGCTTTTAAACTAGCATCTATTAATAATATATATAAAACGTTGAGAGATATCCTTTTCGAGGTGTCTATTGCACTTTTATGTGAGGAATTGTTTTTTAAAAAATAGGCACCTCGAGAAGGATATCTCTTAGTGTTTTTATATATATATTATTAATAAATAATATATATATGCTAGTAGCATTCACAATGCAACATGGAAGAGAAAATTATTAGGGTTATGATTAGGGTTAGTGTTAGGGTTGGGATTAGCATTAGGAATAGGGTTATGGTTACAATTAGTTTGGTTCATAGGAAGGGTTAGGATTCAAAATTATAATTAGGGTTAAGATTACTGATACGATCAAAAATAGGGTTATGATTACAATTACGATCAAAATTGGAGTTATGATTACGATTACAATTAGAATTAGAGTTATGATTAGGGTTAGATATACAATTAGCATTGGGGTGAGGGTTAGTGTTAGTATTAGTATTAGGGCTAGGGTTAGGGTTAGGGTTGGGGTTCACATTAGGAATAGGGTTAGGGTTACAATTAGAATAGGGTTAGGATTACAGATAGAATTAGGATCAAGGGTAAGGTTAGGATTAGGATTAGAGATATAATTAGGGTTAATGTTATGATTACAATAAGGATTAGAGTTATAGTTAGGGTTAAACAATTTATTAGTATTAAGGTTGGGGTTAGTGTTACTGTTAGTATTAGGGTTAGGGTTAGGGTTAAGATTAGGGATAGGGTTAGAGATCAAGAAAATGGTTAGGGTTAGGATTAGAGACAAAATTATGATTCAGGTTGAGGTTAGGGTTAGAGATAGATTAAGAATTAGGTTTGAGGTTAGCATTAGTATTAGGATTAGGGTTAGGGTAAGGGTTAGAGATATAATTTGAATTAAGTTTGGGTTTAGAATTAGAATTAGGGTTAGGTTTAAGGTTAAGATAAGGGATAAGGTTAGAGATTAGGAAAATGGTTAGGGTTAGGATTAAAGACAATTAGGATTCAGGTTGAGGTTACTGTTAGAGATAGATTAAGAATTAGGGTTAGGGTTAGCATTAATATTAGAATTAGGGTTAGGGTAAGGGTTAGAGATATACATAGAATTAGGTTTGGGTTTAGCATTAGAATTAGGGTTAGGGTTAGGATTATAGATAAAATTATGATAGAGGGTAGGGTTAGGGTTAGGATTAGAGTTATTATTAGGATGAAGGGCGGTAGGGTTAGGGTTCTGATTAGAGATAGAGATTGAATCAAGGTTATGATTAGGATTAGGAAATTAGGGTTATGATTAGGATTATGGTTATGATTAGGGTTAGATGTATATAAATAGCATTATGGTTAGGATTAAAATGTTAATATTATTATTAGGGTTAGGGTTAGGATTAGAGATAACACTAGGATTATGGTTGGGGTTAATGTTAGTATTGGAAATTGGGTTATGTTTAGGGTTAGGATTAGTATTAGGGCTAGGTTTAGTATAACTATTACAATTACGGTTAGGGTTAGGGTTAGGGTTAGTGGTAAAATTAGAATTTGGGTTGGGTTAGAGATAGAATGAGGAATAGAGTTGGGAGTAGTGTTAGAATTAGAATTATGGTTAAGTTAGGGTTATGGTTAGAGATAGAATTAAGGTTTTGGGTAGGGTTAGGGTTATAATTAGAAATTAAATTAGGGTTATGGTTAGTGTTAGGATTATAATTAAGGTTAAGATTAGGGTTATATTTATTAGGGTTAGGGTTAGTATTAGGGTTAGGGTTATAGTTAGTTATAGAAATAGGTTTAGGGCTTATATTAGGATTAAGGTTAGGGTTACAATTAGGATTATGATTAGTGTTTCTGAGGTTAGGGTTAGGTGAGGTTCATGGATTAGAATTAGGGTTAGGTTTATGGTTACATTTAGGTTTAGAGTTAAGGTTACAATTAGGCTTAATACTAGGGTCATAGTAAGATATAAAATTAGGGTTAGATTTATGGTTAATATTATAGTTAAGGTTAGGGTTATGTTTAGGGTTAGGTCTAGGATTAGGGTTATGATTATATTAGAGATAGAATTAAGGTTATGATTATGGTTTCAGGTAGAATTAGGACTAGGGTTGGGGTTATGTTTACAATTAGAGTTAGGTTTAGGGTCAAGGAAGCAATTAGGGTTAAGGTTAGGGTTGCCATTAGAGATAAAATTATGGTTAGGTTTAGGGCAAAGGTTAGGATCATGATTAAGGTTAGGGTTATTGTTATAGTTATGATTATGGTCAGGGTTAGGTTTATGATTAAGGTTAGAGTTACAATTAGATATAGAACTAGGGTTAGGGTTAAGGTTACAAATAGAAATATGGTTAGGGGTAGGGTTAGTGTTAGGGTAAGAATTGGAGATAAAATTAGGATTAGGTGCAAGATTAAGGTTCAAATAGGGTAAGGTTTAGGATTAGGGTAACCCTATATGATTTTTTGTAGAACCCTAACCCTAACCATAATTGAACCCTAATCATAATTAAACCCTCACCTTAATTAAACCTAACCATAATGCTAATTATATCCCAACCCCGATCTAAC
>VDFB02138682.1:0-18411 GCA_007258455.2 Sequoia sempervirens
ATATATATATATATATATATATATATATATATATATATATATATAGATTCCATCATAAGGTAAAACCATGAGGAATAACATAACCAAATAAGGATACAAGATTGAAATTTATATTACAACTTCTTTTAAATACACAACATATCCATACATAATTTACATCATGATTCCCAATCATGTGGGATGAATACAATATACAAGATTATCAAAATACATGAAGATCAACTGGTACAATTCTTCAAAAGGATGAGACTGTGCCAACGAACGCTGATGGGGAACCCAACGGTGTGCGGAGCACGTTCCACCCGACCACCCCCGTGCTAAGAGGTGACAGAGAAGTAACCCCGACCAAGAATGTCAACTGACCAAGACTGACGTACAAGTATACAAAAAGTACCAACATAGAACCATAACACAATACTCCAAATTACAATGAAACAAATAATAACATCGTACAATAATACCATAAGAGTACAAGATCTGAATAACAATGAGATCATACAAAACCACAAAGTACACCAAAGAAGTATTAAGACATTAAATCATAAATCAATTTAAATTCATTTAATCAACAATCCAAACCAACTCCCATAACCCCCTTCCAGAGGAACACAATAAAATAAAACACATGGGCAACTAGGGGAGAGTGTCATCGCATAGTCCTACATGGGCTATCCTATGCTATTCCTCCCAAATGGAGGTGCCGGTCCCATCTATGGCTATCCTGTGCCCTTCCTCCCAACTGGAGGCACCGGCCCATAGGGTGACTCATGCGGAGCCGTAGACCTCTCGTGAAGACGAAGTCACGACTTTGCCAACCACAGCCTTCTCAGCCTTCCATTAGTCTGTGAAAGCACTAATGAAGATGAGGCATTCATTTTAAAATCTTATAATGATATTACTACCCAACCCTCCTAAGTTAATTATTATGTTTTCACTTGTTTACTAACTCACTCGTGGGTTATCCTGAGCCCTTCCCCTTAAACGGGGCACCGGCCTCCACGAGGAGCCACTCTCCCTAGAGACCCAACCAAAACCAAAAAGAAACAGGGGTTGTACCATTCCAATCTTAAACATCGAAATGCAACAAAAAACTATTACACGAGGCATAACTCATCTCGTAAATTAAGTACCATAACAAAATCTCATAATTCGGTACACCCCATTCTTAACTTAACAGAAACTCAAAGTGAAGAGATATAAATTCAACAAAATCACAATCCTCTGGAAGACTAAAGCACTAACACAAAAAGGGTTCCCACATCAAAGAACTAACAATGTCCAAAACCCACAAGTCTACAAGACTACAATTTCACAAAATAAAAATAAAAGATAACTTATTCAATTCCTATATTAAATTCCATTTCTACCATACACATTAAAATAAAAAATTAAACAATCAATGCTGATATATGTTCCCAATCTGCCTTTTTACTATATTATCCTATCAAGTTTAAAATTTAACAAATTAACAGAAATTCCTTTCACATTTCCACTCTAATAAAATTTTGCTCATACCAGAAAGTGAAACAATCGTTTATAGACAGAATTTAATTAAATAAATATAACAGAGAAATTGTGACATAAGATATAATTAAATTAAATAATAAATATATGATATATATATATATATATAAATGCATATATTAAAAAATCAAAACATGAATTTTCGTTTAAAAGAAAAGTAAAGCGCGTATTTTATAGTTTATATATTTTTTGAATGGACACGAGCTATCAAAAGCCACGAGGTTTACACCCGGCTGTGGATAGTCTACGGACTGTTCGCAGCAGTCCGTAGGACTGCCGTGGATAGTCCGCAGACTGTCGCACGGGTGCCAACCCCGGCTGGGTGGTGGGTACGGCCGAGGCCGAACCACCACTCAGTCGATGGTTTATTAATATCAAACAACATAAAATAAACTGACGGAATTCGGCGAGTTTCAAAAAAATAAATTAAATTTACATTCAACATTTGTAAATGTATATATAAATATATGTGGGTATATATATATATATATATATACGTATATATCAAATATAATATATATATATTGTATTTTGAATACTTCGAAAACAGAGAAAGATAAACACTGTACAATTTTTCTGTGCATGATTATATATAAACAAGAATATACACAACCCAGTTTTCCCAGTAAAAAGATTAATCTTAAGTTGAGTTATTATATTTTCCAAACAAAGCTATAGTACTACTAGTTATTTCCAGAATTCCAATCATAGTTTCATTTTAATAATCAATAGTAAAAACCCAACAAATAATTTCATTTAAATAAACAACAGTCCCAAGCTCCCAGAAATTTCAATCTAATAATTGACAGTCCAGAACCCAACCAAATTCCATTTTAACAAACAGCAATCCCAATCCCCAGTTAAATTTCCGTTGATTAAACAACAACCCAATAGATTTTCTTTCCACAAACATTTGAATTCCAACCCCAAATGAAAATTTCATACACAGCGAAACAATTCCTATCAATTGCTATTTTATTTGATGCTACAGCAAATAAATAAGAAAAGAACCTGGTGTCCTGTGTTTGAAGAAGATCTGTAGAAGCTCTATCCCTCTTGCCGTTCCAATCCTCCGCCAACGATTGTTTCCCAGCAGTAGCTCCAAGATCCTCCCTTAACTCAAATCTTATTCCTCAATGAATTCTCAGAATAATAAAAGAATGCAATACTATAACAGGAAAATTGACTGCCAAATTTCTCCAAAATCTGTTGGAAAGAGAATGCAACCCCCTACCAACCCAAAAATCCTCTAAATAAAATCTCACACAAAAAGTCTCTTCCTTTTCCACTTCCAGTGAATACCAAAAGTCACTTCTCCAAAAATAAAATTCAAATACATTTGAATCCACAAAAGATTGAGCTTTTTATTTATTTATTAATTTATCATTTCCATAACCAAATTAAATAAATACATGCACATTAAAATAATTAAAATCAACCATTTGCAAAATTTTCTTCAAAAAAAATTTAATATTTCCGCAAACTACTACAACATTTATTTATTTATTTATTCATTAATTACTTTATGCTTTATTTTATTAATTTTTTAATTATTTAAATCACAATATAAAATCATACACCACATTAGATAAGTCATGAAAGCACAATAACATACCAAGACAAACGTAACAATAAAGTGGCTATGACCAAGACGCACAAAACCAAAAAGGTGCAAGACAGTTGACACTTTGGAACGGAGTTACTTCCATGTCACCTTTGTTCAACTTCTTGCCATTGGGTTGGTACAATGCTCGCCCAGACCTATCGAAATAGGTGGAATCAAGTCTTATTCCTACAAATCCTGCATCCAACAAGGTGATACACAACATATATACATATAATCAATTACAAAGCATCGTGAGAAGGATTCACAGTGTAGCAGGGCGCTCGCGAACGAGTGATGCTACCTGTCCCCTCACCAAAACAATCATCATCTATAGCATTATAAATTTACATTAATTTGCATCAATATCATCAATTACTATCCTCTAGACTACTGCATTCCAAATAATTTCATCAAAACAATTGTAATAAAATATCATCATAATATCCATGGTAACATAAGAGTATATAATCAATAACAGTCTAAGCTACCACAACATAATATCAACAGTATCATCAAAATCACAATGTGCCAAACAAAAACCACAGAGAATGTCAAGAATCAAGCAGTAACATGAGGGGTATTACATCCTCCCCCCCTAAAATTTGGCTTACTCCTGGAAGCCAGTGAAAAGATAAGGATAAGAATCCCTGATACGAGAGGCATCCTCCCATGTAGCTGAAGTCTCATCATTAGGGTCCCACTAAACCCGCACCTGATCAAACTCTCTACCTCTGAGGGTAAGTCGTCGATGCTGAAGCACGGCCACGGGCTCGAGTGCCAGCTGCCCGTCCTCGACCTGAAGAGCATTCCAATCCAGAACATGAGTAACATCATGAAAATATGGTCTAAGGACAAAAACATGAAATACATCGTGGATCCGCGACAAACTGGGTGGCAAAGCTAAACGGTAAGCAACAGGTCCAATCCGCTCCAACACCTCAAAGGGTCCCACGAAGCGAGGCGCAAGCTTCGAACCCTTTCCGTAACGAATTGGGCTCTTCTGTGGGCGCACTCGAAGGAACACCCGATCACCAACTACAAACTGCCGATCAATTCTATGAGCATCAGCATACTTCTTCTGTCTATCCTAGGCAGCTGCAAGATGCTCCCGAATGTGAGACACCTGCTGCTCCATATCTCTAAGCATTTCGGATCCAAGAAGCACCCTATCCTCCAATCGATCCCAACTCAAAGGAGTACGACAAGGACGACCGTACAAAGCCTGAAAAGGAGCCATACCAATAGAGCTATGGTACCCATTGTTATATGCAAACTCAACCAAGTATAGATAGTCCTCCCAACGTGATTGCTGATCCATGACATACATACAAAGCATATCCTCTAGCACCTGGTTAACTCTCTCAGTTTGACCATCGGGTCCACCGAGGGATGTGGTAGGTAGAACTGAAATTCAACTTAGTTCCCAAAGACTGCTGCAAAGATGTCCACAATGCAGACGTGAATACCAGATCTCTGTCAGAAATGATCCTCTGTGGTATCCCATGCAGTCTAACTATATCATTCATGAACACCTTAGCAACATAAGATGCCGTATACGAAGATCAAACAGGGGAAAAATGAGCTACCTTAGTCAATTTGTCGATAGTGACCATAATAGCATCATGTCGTCTAGATGACATAGGCAACCCAACAATGAAATCCATAGAAATAACATCCCATTTCCATTCCGGAACGAGGTGAGGTTGTAGCAACCCTGCTGGATGATGATGTTCAACCTTCACTCTCTGACATTCAAGACCCTTCGAACCTAAAGTCGGCAATAAACCGCTCCTGGCAAAAAATAGAATGATAGAATCCGCGCCGGTGCTGCTTAACTGGGATGGCTGCTACATAAGGTCTGGGCCGATATTACCTTCAGAATCAGGAGATGCAAGGCCCTCTGAAGGTGCAGCATTCATAGAAGCAGAGAGCACCGTCCGATCGCAGAATAACCATGGTTCCTTCAAAAGCTCTACGAGTTCACCTCAGCACCGCACAAATACCGGCTGTCGAAGGAAGGGCTGCAAAGAATCGACTCTTCCGAATCCCACCCTCAAGAGACATTGCAGAAACCTCATGCCTACGTCAACTTAGAGCGTCATCCACCACATTTTCCTTACTCTAAATATACTTAACCTCAAAATCATATGCACACAAAAATTCCATCCACCTTCTCTGCCTTGCATTCAAATTTGGCTGCGTGAAGATGTATTGCAAACTCCGATGATCTGTATGCAACTCAAATCGGTGCCCTAACAAAAAGTGCCTCCATCTCACAAGAGCATGAACAACTGCGGCCAATTCAAGGTCATGCGTGGGATAATTGAGTTCATGATCTTTTAGTTTCTGAGATTCATAGGCAATCACCCTCCCATCCTACATCAACACAGCTCCAAGACCCTCCAACGAGGCATTAGTACAAACCACGAAATCACCTGAAGGATCCGGCACTGCCAAAATTGGAGCACTAGTCAGTTTCTCCTTAAGGGTTTGGAAAGCTAACTGACACTACTCTGTCCAAAGAAATTTTCTTTCCTTTCCTCTGAAGTGATGTGATAGGATGCACAATCCTCGAAAAGCCCTGTACGAACCTCCGATAATACCCAGCTAAACCCATGAAACTGCAAACTTCTGAGACATTAGTGGGCACGGGCCACTCCATGATAGCCTAGATTTTAGCAGGATCAACAGAAATTCCCTCACCAGAAATCACATGACCCAAATACTGAACTTCAGTCTTATAAAAGTCACACTTTTCCAGATTGGCATACAACTGGTTATCCCTTAAGCACTGCAAAACCTGCTTTAGGTGCACCTCATGTTCCTCCATAGACTTAGAATAAATCAAAATATCATCAAGAAACATGAGGACGAACCTATCCAAGTAAGTTCGAAACACCTCATTCATTAGACTCATAAAGACTGAAGGTGCATTCATTAACCCGAACGGCATCACTATGAACTCGTAGTGTCTGTACCGAGTGCGAAATGTAGTTTTATGAATATCGACCTCTGCTATCCGCAACTGATGATACCCTGATTTGAGGTCGATTTTGGAAAATACCTTTGCCCCTTTTATCTGATCAAAGAGATCATCAATCCTAGGAAGGGGATAACAATTCTTTACTGTTACCTTGTTCAATTGCCGGTAATCGATACAAAGATGGAGAGAACCATCCTTCTTTTTGACAAAGATCACTGGTGCTCCCCAAGGAGAGACACTAGGGTGGATAAACCCCTTAGCTAACAATTCTTCTAACTGCAGACGAAGCTCTTGGAGCTCCTGCGTGGTCATCCTGTAAGG
Organism: Sequoia sempervirens; assembly: GCA_007258455.2. Lineage (NCBI taxonomy): Eukaryota > Viridiplantae > Streptophyta > Pinopsida > Cupressales > Cupressaceae > Sequoia > Sequoia sempervirens. The sequence goes on from VDFB02138682.1 coordinate 6,435, forward strand.
AGCCCGAGAGATAGGCTCAGCCCCAGGCACCAAATCTATCCTGAAATCCACCTCTCGCTTAGGAGGCATACCTGGTATCTCACTAGGGAAAACATCAGAAAACTCAGCAAGGAGAGGATAATCATTCAATGACACCTCACGACTATCCTCCAACTCAAGGTCACTAACCGATACTGCAAAGAGCTGACAACCCTGATGAAAACACCTTTTTAACTGCATAGCTGAAATCATTCTCAAAGAAACAGGCCTCTGAACACCCACAATTTCCACCTCTTTACCAAAATCATCCACACACCGCACTAATTTACGGCGACAATCCAACAAAGCACGATGCGAGCTTAGCCAATCCATGCCCAAGACTACATCATAAGAACCAAGTGGAAGAATTCTGAGGTCCACCCTAGTCGACATTGCCCCTAACTCTAACCTACAACCCTGCACAAGCTTCTCGACCACAACCTTAGATCCTGAAGCTAACTCAACCTACCACTTTTTGCTTTGCTTTATTGCCCCCAGTTTACATCGCTCAACAACTAAAGGAGAGATAAAAGAATCAGATGCACCAGAATAAAAAAGTATTGAAATGTTAAACTTATGTAATGAACCTGTAGTTTTAATGACGGTGCTCTGATGATCCGCCTGCCGATTATCCACTGTTGCGAAGACTCGGTGAGATCTCCCTACGTCTCCCACTATTGGCTCGGACATAGCTGGTTTCTGACTAAACTCTAAAGCGCTCTTTTGAGGACACATCCTAGCAATATGCCCCTGCTTCCCACACGAGAAACATCCAAAACCTCGACCAAAACCTCTTCCCCCGGATGGAGCATTCGATTGCTGGAAACTCCCACGACTAGGTGGAGACTGAAAACTCAAGGCAGGTTGCTCCTGACGTGCACGATTCCGGCTCCGATCCCTACGAAACTGAAACTGACCACCCTGCTGAGAAGTAACATTCTTGTGCTTCGGTTGAGACTGCTGCTGCTGACCCCCTCTTGGAGGCCCAAAATGACTCTTAGAAGGTCCTGCTGACTGTGTCTGACCCCCTTGAGAACCAGCTCTAGGAGTGGGCACACTACCAATCTGTACTCCTACATGACCACCCAAGGCCATAGCCAAGTTTTCCTCTACCAAGCGAGCCTTCTCAACAGCAACTTCCATGGTCTTAGGTTCAAAGAGCCTTACACCACCACTAATGCGTGCGTTCAAACCCCGAACAAAGTGCTGAACCAACATCCCTTCATCATGGCTAATCCCTGCGTACTATTTTAGTTCATAGAAGCATCACTCAAATTGTTCTATTGACATTGCCATTTGTTTAAGATCATGGAATTCATCTGCCCTACACTGCCTCCAATGATCTGAGAGGAAGCGAGCCCTGAACCTTTCTAAGAAAAACTCCAAACTGACCATACTGATATCCATATGCAACTTCTGCTCCTTAAGCTGCCACCAAGTGGACGCAAAACCCCGCAAATGCATAATAGCACATCGAGCCTTGGTATTACTACTATAGGGGTGCATTGCGAAGCATCAACCCAAATCAATTAACCAAGTCTCGGCTTCCAACCCTCCTCCAGAGCCATCGAAGGTAGGTGGATGAGCTCTCATTAAATCCCTCATATGACATGCTAATAATGCATCCTGCTCAACTACAGCTCCCCTATGCCTTAGAGACCTTTCTCTTTCTCTCTCAACCGGCTGATCCCCATCAAGTCTAGGACCCAATCTATCAAGAAGCTCACCCAGAAGATGCTGCAACTGACCATCCAACCCCGGCTGTTCCAGAATTTGTCCACCACCTGACAGATTGTTCTGAGAATTTTGTTGCTCCTCAGACTCAGGACTGTGAGAACTTGGTGGTGAAGGATTCGGTTGGTTGACCCCATGGCCACCACCTCGGCCTCTTCCTCGGCCTCTACCCCTACCTCTACCTCTGCCTCTAGGCATGCTTCTGCACAACAAGACAAAGGTACATAAGAGCTCAAGAGAAAAACACAAGGGTTTGCTAATGGAAAATACTACCCAGAGACCCCAGTGTTTGCAACCTTGGCTCTGATACCAAGTTGTAACGCCCGCCATGCAAGCCCCAAAGAACAATCAAATAAAGAACGCAAATATTTTTTTTTTTAAAAGAACAACAATAATCAATATAACCAATCTCAAATAATCATGTATATGAACATAACTTCAATATAGTACAATAACTTAACCAACTATGTTCTTTGGGGCACACAAGGTCATATAAAAAATAAACATTACAAAACATCAACTCATGAGATATCAAAAGGAACTAATAATCACAACATTAGATATATATATAGATTCCATCATAAGGTAAAACCATGAGGAATAACATAACCAAATAAGGATACAAGATTGAAATTTATATTACAACTTCTTTTAAATACACATCTCCATACATAATTTACATCAAAATTCCCAATCATGTGGGATGAATACAATATACAAGATTATCAAAATACATGAAGATCAACTAGTACAATTCTTCAAAAGGATGAGACTGTGCCAACGAACACTGATGCGGAACCCAACGGTGTGCAGAGCACATTCCACCCGACCACCCCGTGCTAAGAGGTGACAGAGAAGTAACTCCGACCAAGAATGTCAACTGATCAAGACTGACGTACAAGTATACAAAAAGTATCAACATAGAACCATAACACAATACTCCAAATTACAATGAAACAAATAATAACATCGTACAATAACACCATAAGAGTACAAGATCTGAATAACAATGAGATCATATAGAACCACAAAGTACACCAAAGATGTATTAAGACATTAAATCATAAATCAATTTAAATTGATTTAATCAACAATCCAAACCAACTCCCATAACCCCCTTCCAGAGGAACACAATAAAATAGAACACATGGGCAACTAGGGGAGAGTGTCATCACATAGTCCTACATGGGTTATCATGTGCTCTTCCTCCCAACTGAGGCGACACGGGTCCCATATCATAAAATTTCTTTCCTCCTAACTGGAGCGCTTGGTCCATATTCTTATGTGGAGCCAGAGACTTATGAAGATGAGTCGCCGTCTTTAAATCATGGTTTCACTCTTCCATTGCCTTCCTAAAGCAACAGTTATATGAGGAGTCCATTTTTAGTAATGATATTGGGTCACTCAAACCTCCCTAGTTGGGGTTCCATTAGGGTTTCACTTCTGGCCCCACTGGGTTATCCGAGCTCCTTTCCTCTAAACGGGTGCCTGGACCCCATGAGGAGCCACCTCCCTCAGACCCAACCAAACCACAGCAATAGGGTTGTACCATTCCAATCTTAAACATCGAAATGCAACAACAAAATATTATACGAGGCATAACTCATCTCGCAAATTAAGTACCATAACAAAATCTCATAATTCGGTACACCCCATTCTTAACTTAACAGAAACTCAAAGTGAAGAGATATAAATTCAACAAAATCACAATCCTCTGGAAGACTAAAGCACTAACACAAAAAGGGTTCCCACATCAAAGAACTAACAATGTCCAAAACCCACAAGTCTACAAGACTACAATTTCACAAAATAAAAATAAAAGATAACTTATTCAATTCCTATATTAAATTCCATTTCTACCATACACATATTAAAATAAAGAATTAAACAATCAATGGTGATATATGTTCCCAATCTGCCTTTTTACTATATTATCCTATGAAGTTTAAAATTTAACAAATTAATAGAAATTCCTTTCACATTTCCACTCTAATAAAATTTTGCTCATACCAAAAAGTGAAACAATCTGTTTATAGACAGAATTTAATTAAATAAATATAACAGAGAAATTGTGACATAAAATATAATTAAATTAAATAATAAATATATGATATATATATATATATATATATATATTTATAAATGCATATATTAAAAATCAAAACACGAATTTTCGTTTAAAAGAAAAGTAAAGCGCGTATTTTATAGTTTATATATTTTTTTGAATGGACACGGGCTATCAAAAGCCACGGGGTTTACACCCGACTGCGGACAGTCTACGGACTGTTCGCAGCAGTCCGTAGGACTGCCGTGGACAGTCCGCAGACTGCCGCACGGGTGCCAACCCCGGCTGGGTGGTGGGTACGGCCGAGGCCGAACCACCACTCAGTCGGTGGTTTATTAATCTCAAATAACATAAAATAAACCGACGGAATTCGGCGAGTTTCAAAAATAATTAAATTTACATTCAACATTTGTAAATGTATATATAAATATATGTGGGTATATATATATATATATACGTATATATGAAATATAATATATATATACATATATATATTATATTTTGAATACTTTGAAAATAGAGAAAGATAAACACTGTACAATTTTTCTGTGCATGATTATATATAAACAAGAATATACACAACCCGGTTTTCCCAGTAAAGAGATTATTCTTAAGTTGAGTTATTATATTTTCCAGACAAAGCTATAGTACTACTGGTTATTTCAAGAATTCCAATCATAGTTTAATTTTATTAATCAACAGCAAAAACCCAACAAATAATTTCATTTAAATAAACAACAGTCCCAAGCTCCCAGAAATTTCAATGTAATAATTTATAGTCCAGAACCCAACCAAATTCCATTTTAACAAACAACAATCCCGATCCCTAGTTAATTTTTTGTTGATTAAACAACAACCCAATAGATTTTCTTTCCACAAACATTTGAATTCCAACCCCAAATGAAAATTTCATACACAGCAAAACAATTCCTATCAATTGCTATTTATTTGATGCTACAGCAAATAAATAAGAAAAGAACTTGGCATCCTGTGTTTGAAGAAGATCTGTAGAAGCTCTATCCCTCTTTCCATTCCAATCCTCCGCCAACGATTGTTTCCCAGCAGTAGCTCCAAGATCCTCCCTCAACTCAAATCTTATTCCTCAATGAATTCTCTGAATAATAAAAGAATTCAATACTATAATAGGAAAATTGACTGCCAAATTTCTCCCAAAATCTATTGGAAAGAGAATGCAACCCCCTACCAACCCAAAAATCCTCTAAATAAAATCTCACACAAAAAGTCTCTTCCTTTTCCACTTCCAGTGAATACCAAAAGTCACTTCTCCAAAAATAAAATTCAAATACATTCGAATCCACAAAAGATTGAGCTTTTTATTAATTTATTAATTTATCATTTCCATAACCAAATTAAATAAATACATGCATATTAAAATAATTAAAATCAACCATTTGCAAAAATTTCTTGAAAACAAATTTAATATTTCCACAAACTACTACAACATTTATTTATTTGTTTATTCATTAATTACTTTATGCTTTATTTTATTAATCATTTAATTATTTAAATCACAATATAAAATCATACACCACATTAGATAAGTCATGAAAGCACAATAACATACCAAGAAAAACATAACAACAAAGTGGCTATGACCAAGATGCACAAAACCAAAAAGGTGCAAGACAGTTGACACTTTGGAATGGAGTTACTTCCATGTCACCTTTGTTCAACTTCTTGCCGTTGGGTTGGTACAATGCTCGCCCAGACCTATCGAAATAGGTGGAATCGAGTCTTATTCCTACAAAGCCTACATCCAACAAGGTGATACACAACATATATACATATAATCAATTACAAAGCATCGTGAGAAGGATTTGCAGTGTAGCAGGGTGCTCACGAATGAGTGATGCTACTTGTCCCCTCACCAAAACATATCATCATCTAAAGCATTATAAATTTACATTAATTTGCATCAATATCATCAATTACTATCCTCTAGACTACTGCATTTCAAATAATTTCATCAAAACAATCGTAATAAAATATCATCATAATATCCATGGTAACATAAGAGTATATAATCAGTAACAGTCTAAGCTACCACAACATAATATCAACAGTATCATCAAAATCACAATGTGCCAAACAAAAAACCATAGAGAATGTCAAGAATCAAGCAGTAACATAAGGGGTATTACATCCTCCCCCCCTAAAATTTGGCTTACTCCTAGAAGCCAGTGAAAAGATAACGATAAGAATCCCTGATACGAGAGGCATCCTCCCATGTAGCTGAAGTCTCATCATTAGGGTCCCACTGAACCCACACCTGATCAATCTCTCTGCCTCTGAGGGTAAGTTGCCAACACTAAAGCACGGCCACGGGCTCAAGTTCCAATTGCCTATCCTCGACCTGAAGAGCATTCCAATCTAGAACATGAGTAACATCAGGAAAATATGGACTAAGAATAGAAACATGAAATACATCATGGATCCGCGACAAACTAGGTGGCAAAGCTAAATGGTAAGCAATAGGTCCAATCCGCTCCAACACCTCAAAGGGTCCCACGAAGCGAGGTGCAAGCTTCAAACCATTTCCGTAATGAATTGGGCTCTTCTGCGGGTGCACTCGAAGGAACACCCGATCACCAGCTGCAAACTGCCGATCAACTCTATGAGCATCAGCATACTTCTTCTATCTATCCTGAGCAGCTACAAGATGCTCTTGAATGTGAGCCACCTGCTGCTCCATATCTTTAAGCATTTCGGGTCCAAGAAGCGCCCTGTTCTCCAATCGATCCCAACTCAAACGAGTACGACAAGGATGACCCTACAAAGCCTGAAAAGGAGCCATACCAATAGAGCTATGGTACCCATTGTTATATGCAAACTCAACCAGGTACAAATAGTCCTCCCAATGTGATTGCTGATCCATGACATACATACGAAGCATATCCTCAAGCACCTGGTTAACTCTCTCAGTTTGACCATTAGTCTTAGGATGATAGGGAAAGCTGAAATTCAACTTAGTTCCCAAAGACTGCTACAAAGATGTCCACAATGCAGACGTGAACACCGGAACTCTGTCAGAAATGATCCTCTGTGGTATCCCATGCAATCTAACTATATCATTCATGAACACCTTAGCAACATAAGATGTCGTATACGAAGATCAAACAGGAGAAAAATGAGCTACCTTAGTCAATCTGTCAACAGTTACCATAATAGCATCATGTCGGCTAGATGACATAGGCAACCCAACAATGAAATCCATGGAAATAACATCCCATTTCCACTTCGGAATAAGGTGAGGTTGTAGCAATCCTGCTAGATGATGATGTCCAGCCTTTACTCTCTTACATTCAAGACATCGAGCCACAAAGTCAGCGATATCCTACTTCATTCCTGACCAAAAATAGAGCGCATGCAGATCTGCATACATTTTCTTAACTCTAGGATGTGCCACGTAAGGTGCCCGATGACCTTCTATAAAAATAAAGGTATGAAGGCCCTCTGTAGAAGGTACATACAATCGTCCAGAGAACTCCAAAGCACCATCCGAATCTAATGAATAACCAACAAATTTCCCCTCCAAAGCTCTACCCGATTCTACCTCATCTTTCACCTATGAATACCAACTATCTGAAGGAAGGGCCGTAAGAATCTTACTCTTCAAATCCACCTCAAGAGACATTGCAGAAACCTCATGCCTACGCTGACTTAGAGCATCAGCCACCACATTTTCCTTACCCTGAATATACTTAACCTCAAAATCATACTCACACAAAAATTCCATCCATCTCCTCTACCTTGCATTCAAATTCAGCTGCATAAAAATGTATTGCAAACTCCAATGATCTGTATGCAACTCAAATCGGTGCCCTAGCAAGAAGTGCCTCCATCTCACAAGAGCATGAATAACTGCAGCCAACTCAAGATCATGTGTAGGATAATTGAGTTCATGATCTTTTAGTTTCTGAGATTCATAGGAAATCACTCTTCCATCCTGCATCAATACGACTCCAAGACCTTCCAAAGAGGCATCTGTACAAACCACGAAATCACCTGAAGGATCTGGCACTGCCAAAATTGGAGCACTAGTTAGTTTTTCCTTAAGAGTTTGGAAAGCAAGATGACACTGCTCAGTCCAAAGAAATTTCTTTCCTTTCCTCTGAAGTGATGTGATAGGATGCACAATCCTCAAAAAGCCCTGCACGAACTGCCGATAATACCCAGCTAATCCCATGAAACTGTGAACTTCTGAGACATTAGTGGGCATGGGCCAATCCATGATAGCCTGGATTTTAGCAGGATCAACAGAAATTCCCTCACCAGAAATCACATGACCCAAATACTGAACTTCAGTCTTATAAAAGTCACACTTTGCCAGATTGGCATACAACTGGTTATCTCTTAAGCACTACAAAACTTGCTTTAGGTGCACCTCATGTTCCTCCATAGAATTAGAATAAATAAAAATATCGTCAAGAAACATGAGGACGAACCTATCTAATTAGGTTTGAAACACCCCATTCATTAGACTCATAAAGACTGAAGGTGCATTCGTTAACCCGAATGACATCACTGTGAACTCATAGTGCACATACCGAGTATGAAATGCAGTTTTATGAATGTCGGCCTCTACTATCCGCAACTGATGATACCCTGATTTGAGGTTGATTTTGGAAAATACCTTTGCCCCTTTTATCTGATCAAAGAGATCATCAATCCTGGGAAGGGGATAGCGATTCTTTACTGTTACCTTGTTCAATTGCCGGTAATCGATACAAAGACAGAGAGAACCATCCTTCTTTTTGACAAAGATTAGTGGTGCTCCCCAAGGAGAGACACTAGGGAAAATAAATCCCTTAGCTAACAATTCTTCTAAGTACAAAAAAAGTTCTTGGAGTTCCTGCGTGGTCATCCTGTATGGAGCCCAAGAGATAGGCTCAGCTCTAGGCACCAGATCTATCTTGAAATCCACCTCTCACCTATGAGGCATACCAAGAATCCCACTAGGAAAAACATCAGAAAATTATGCAAGGAGAGGGTAATCATTCAAAGACACTTCACGGCTACCCTCAGACTCAAGGTCACTAACCGATACTGCAAAGAGCTGACAACCCTGAAGAAAACACCTTTTTAACTGCATAGCTGAGATCATTGTCAAGGAAATAGGCCTCTGAACACCCACAATTTCCACCTCTTTACCAAAATCATCCACACACCGCACTGCTTTACAGTGACAATCTATCAAAGCATGATGAGAGCTTAACCAATCCATGCCCAAGACCACATCATAAGAACCAAGTGGAAGAATTCTGAGGTCCACCCTAGTTGACATTGCCCCTAACTCTAACCTACAACCCTATACCAACTTCTCAACCACAACCTTGGATCCTGAAGCTAATTCAACCTGCCACTTTTCACTTTGCTTTATTGCCCCCAATTTGCATCGCTCAACAACTAAAGGATAGATAAAAGAATCAGATGCACAAGAATCAAAAAGTACTGAAATGTTAAACTTATGTAATGAACCTGTAGTCTCAATGATGGTGCTCTGATGATACGCCTGCCGATTATCCACTGTTGTGAAGACTCGATGAGATTTCCCTGTGTCTCCCACTATCGGCTCGGACATAGCTAGTTTATGACTAAATTCTGAAGCGCTCTTTTGAGGACACATCCTAGCAATATGCCCCTGCTGCCCACACGAGAAACATCCAGAACCTCAACCAAAACCTCTTCCCCCGGATGGAGCATTTGATTGCTGGAAGGTCCCACGACTAGGTGGAGACTAAAAACTCAAAGCAAGCTACTCCTGACGTGCACAATTCTGGTTTCGATCCCTGCGAAATTGAAAGTGACCACCCTGTTGAGAAGTAGCATTCTTGTGCTTCGGTTGAGATTGATGTTGCTGACCATATTGATATCCATATGCAACTTCTGCTCCTCAAGCTGCCACCAAGTGGACGTGAAACCCTGCAAATGCATAACAGCACATCGAGCCTTGGTATTACTACTATAGGGGTGCATTGTGAAGCATTGGCCCAAATCAATTAACCAAGTCTCAGCTTCCAACCCTCCTCCAGAGCCATCGAAGGTAGGTGGATGAGCTCTCATTAAATCCCTCATATGACCTGCTAATAATGTATCCTGCTCAACTGCAGCTCCCCTATGCCTTGGAGACCTTTCTCTTTCTCTCTCAACCAGCTGATCCCCATCAGGTCTAGGACCCAATCTATCAAGAAGCTCACCCAGAAGATGCTGCAACTGACCATCCAACCCTGGCTGTTCCGGAATTTGTCTGCCACCTGAAAAATTGTTCTAAGAATTTTGTTGCTCCTCATACTCAGGACCGTGAGAACTTGGTGGTGAAGGATTCGGTTGGTTGACCCCATGGCCACCACCTCGGCCTCTTCCTCGACCTCTACCCCTACCTCTACCTCTGCCTCTAGGCATGCTTCTACACAACAAGACAAAGGTACATAAGAGCTCAAGAGAAAAACACAAAGGTTTCCTAATGGACAATACTACCCAAAGACCCCAGTGTTTGCAACCTTGGCTCTGATACCAAGTTGTAACGCCCGCAGTGCAATCCCCAAAGAACAATCAAATAAAGAATGCAAATTTTTTTTTTTTAAAAGAACAACAATAATCAATATAACCAATCTCAAATAATCATGTATATGAACATAACTTCAATATAGTACAATAACTTAACTGACTATGTTCTTTAGGGCACACGAGGTCACATAAAAAATAAACATTACAAAACATCAACTCATGAGATATCAAAAGGAACTAATAATCACAACATTAGATATATATATATAGATTCCATCATAAGGTAAAACCATGAGGAATAACATAACCAAATAAGGATAGAAGATTGAAATTTATATTACAACTTCTTTTAAATACACATCTCCATACATAATTTACATCAAGATTCCCAATCATGTGGGATGAATACAATATACAAGATTATCAAAATACATGAATATCAACTAGTACAATTCTTCAAAAGGATGAGACTGTGCCAACGAATGCTGATGGGGAACCCAACGGTGTGCGGAGCATGTTCCACCCGACCACCCCTGTGCTAAGAGGTGACAGAGAAGTAACTCCGACCAAGAATGTCAACTGACCAAGATTGACGTACAAGTATACAAAAAGTACCAACATAGAACCATAACACAATACTCCAAATTACAATGAAACAAATAATAACATCGTACAATAACACCATAAGAGTACAAGATCTGGACAACAATGAGATCATATAGAACCAAAAAGTACACCAAAGATGTATTAAGACATTAAATCATAAATCAATTTAAATTGATTTAATCAACAATCCAAACCAACTCCCATAACCCCCTTCCAGAGGAACACAATAAAATAAAACACATGGGCAACTAGGGGAGAGTGTCATCGCATAGTCCTACATGGGATATCCTGTGCTCTTCCTCCCAACTAGAGGTGTCGGTCCCATCTATGGCTATCCTGTGCCCTTCCTCCCAACTGGAGGGACCAGTCCATAGGGTGACTCATGTGGAGCCGTAGACCTCTCGTGAAGACAAGGTCACGACCTTGCCAACAACGGCCTTCTCAGCCTTCCATTAGTCTGTGGAAGCACTAATGAAGTCGAGGCATCCATTTTAAAATCTTGTAATGATATTACTACCCAACCCTCCTAAGTTAATTATTAGGTTTTCACTTGTTTACTAACTCACTCGTGGGTTATCTTGAGCCCTTCCCCTTAAACGGGGCGTCGGCCCCCACGAGGAGCCACTCTCCCTAGAGACCCAACCAAAACCAAAAGAAATAGGGGTTGTACCATTCCAATCTTAAACATTGAAATGCAACAACAAAATATTACACGAGGCATAACTCATCTCGCAATTGAAGTACCATAACAAAATCTCATAATTCGGTACACCCCATTCTTAACTTAACAGAAACTCAAAGTGAAGAGATATAAATTCAACAAAATCACAATCCTCTGGAAGACTAAAGCACTAACAAAAAAAGGGTTCCCACATCAAAGAACTAACAATGTCCAAAACCCACAAGTCTACAAGACTACAATTTCACAAAATAAAAATAAAAGATAACTTATTCAGTTCCTATATTAAATTCCATTTCTACCATACACATATTAAAATAAAGAATTAAACAATCAATGCTGATATA
>VDFB02138683.1:0-24481 GCA_007258455.2 Sequoia sempervirens
GGGATTGTTTGTACTATCTCATGGTCTCTTGTGGGAAATTGCAAGAGGTTGTTCTGTAGATTGTTCTTGTATGTTAGAAAGTATTTTTGGTTCAATCATTGTCTCATCAAGGCTGGTTGGTTCATTCATGGGTTGAGGCATGTTGTGAAGAGATAGTTCCGCTATTTTCTTTTCCTTTAATTTTTGATATGATTTGAAAAAGAAATCTTCACGAGGCTTGATAGGTTCCATAGGCTCGGGCCAAAAGTAATCTAGTGAAAATTTCCCTTTTTCCAAGGCAGGATAGAATCCTCTATGATGCACAGTAAATATGTCATTTCCAAATGGAAACTTTAGACATTTATGCACAACCAAAGGGATGAAATTCATGGAGAAAAGCCATGGGTAGCCTAGCTTCACATGAAATTGGTCTGATTATGGAATGATTGAGAATGAGACTATTAATATTTTTGGTCCCACCTTTAATGGAAGATCTATCTAGCCTATCGCAGGGCAAGAAAATATGTTGTGTCTTGATCCATGCTTTTAGGTTATCATATGTTTCTTGATATAGCTCATGCACATATAAGAATTCTTCTATGATCACATTCTCTCCATAGATGGGATCAATCAATATCCCATTAGTAGGATTATTATTGATTCGGCCAACTATGTAAAGAGGGCCATTAGGTGCATGTTTAGGTATGTCATTTTGTGAGAAAGCAATGTCAAGAGGTTATCTAGTCAAGCCCTTACGAGGTCTGGCTTTGACAAATGCTATCACATTCTTTGTGGGAGGTAATTGTATATGATCATGGTCCATGTTAACATTATTCTTAGTTTTAGTAAGAGGATTGATTATGGCATGTATGTTACTATTGTCTTGTTTTTTCAAGTACTCCTGAAGGAAGTAACTAATTCTATAGATGATTTGTGTTTCGTTTCAAGTTTTAAGCACTTTTCATAGATTTTGTATGATAGGAACCAAGCTAATGTCAATCCATTCACTAAGGATATAGTCTTGTAAGTTTTCTAGTTGTTCATCTAGCTTGTCAATAACATCATGCACATTGATTATAGGAGGTGAAGCCATAGGAAATGAAGTATGCAAACTGTGAGCCATGGAGGGTTGATTCTCAACACTATCAGAAAGAGATTTAGGAAACCCAAGATCCATAGAGAGTGAGATATTGTAGGATGACATGAGCCTAGAACTACGTCTTATAATAGTATTATGAATAAGACACCAAGTTGTAAAGCTCATACAAGTTTTACAACCCTAATGTGCAAACCCTAGAATAGCAAAGGGACAATGCAATAACCTAGAATGAAATGCAATTTTCAGAGTCTAAGCAATGCAATTTACTAATTACACAATGCAATAAGCTAAAAATGAAAATTTTTTGATGCAATTTTGAACTTTTAACAATGCCTTAAATGAAGCAATTTAAGCTAAATGCAACGCAATTGATGAAACAACAAATCAAGAAATTGAAACAACAAGATAATAGCACCAAATAGAAGCTAAAATTTCAGATTTTAATGTCCTAAAAATGCAGATTTATAGCTTACAAGGACTCATTCTCTAGTAAGGGCGAATGGGTCCTAGTTAGGTATTCTGAGATTTGTCTGTGGATTTCATAGTGAATTTTGATGCTTTTTCAGTTGCCAGAAGGTTCATATCAAACCTAATCAAGGACTTATTCACCAGTAAAGGTGAATGGGTCTTGGTTAGGTATTTTTAAACTATTTTTTAGTGATTTTCAAGCTCTCAGTTATGTCTTTCAATTCCAGGTTTGAAACAATAAGCTTCAGCTTCAGATTTTCCAAAAATTCAATGTAAAAATGCAATGAAAAGATGAAATGCAAGGCCTAATTTGAAATGCAATTTTCTTTTGATTTTCAAATGCAATTGTATGAGATCTAAATGAGATGCAAAATGATTGATTTTTTTTTTGTAATTTTCATATTTACAGAAATGCAAAACAATGCAAATCTAAATCCTATATGATATGCAAGATTTCAATGCAAAATAAGTAACCCTAAATGATATCTTAATTCAATGCAAATCTAAATGCAACGAATGAAATTTTTTAACTTAAGATGCAATGAAAGACTCTAAAAATTAGAAAATTGCAATGTTGAATGAGTCGGGTTCACATTAGGTTCACCAATAAATGTTGAGGTGAAAAATAAGGTCCACCAAAATGAATCAAAGTGATGGACCGCTGATTTTTCTAAGACCCTAAACACCTCAAATTATGCAAGATAAGATTCTAATAACAACCATAAATGCAACCTAACTATTATAGCAATTATGGGGGAAGTTTTTAGAGCATAAAAAGTTGTGTACCTGGCTAAAAAGAAGTTATTTTTGAGCTATGGAGGACTCATTCACATTCAATGGCAAATAGGTCCTTGTAGGGTTTCAGAAAAAATGATTTTAGGATCCTGTTCCTTGATGTCTGCACTCTTAAATTACCTATTGTCAAGTTTTGGAAGTCCGTATGTAATCATGTAGAGCTCTTTTCGTGATCTTGCACTTTGAATGACAATTTTTGCAACTTTGACAATTTTGCTCCAAATCTTGCTCTTCAACCTATAAAATCTGCAATCACACACTGAAGGGCACAAAAACTTGTTGATTTGTTAGTGAATGGGGGTTTTCCTCAGTCAAACCCCTTATAGGTAATTAAACAAAATGATGAAATGAAGCATGAATATGAAATAATGTAAATGATGTCACCTTGGATTATGTATTGTGAACAGAATCTACAAACTATCATGTAGTGGCCATGAAGAATGTAGATCTAGGATCCTTGGAGATGATGTGAACAATAGTTGCAAATATATCTTCAATGCTACATCCACCTCTTTAGCTCAACAACATGAATGCATGCATTGATCAAACCCTTGAAATGATGATATGATCTTGAATTGCTAAAATAAACACTTGAAGTATTCCTTGAAATGTCTTATGAATGCTCTTTAAATGATCTATAATGCTCTTTCTCTTGATCTCATGAAGTCTTCCAAGTTTTCTAGGAGAAACAATGTGAATTAACCTCTTATTTATACTAAACTAGGAGATTAACCCTGAAATTCAAAGAATTAAGGGTGACACTAGATCTAGGAAGAAAAATTATTAAATTCTTTCCAGAATGAAATTAAAAAATGGGGGTCTCATTAAGGGAGGACCCATTCACCACCTTAGGCGAATGGGTCCTCGCTCAATTTACTAGGACCTAACCCCGAGGGATTGAAAGAGGGCCACAAACCCATCCGACATTCCAGATCAGCTGAGAAAGGGGGGTCCTGTTAAGAGAGGACCCATTCGCCATCAAGGGAAAATGGGTCCTATCTCAACTTACTAGGGAAAAAATTTTCCCAATGAAATATATAAGTGCTGATTTGTACAAAGAGATTTTAGAATGTATGAGCGAAGTTGTTAAATTGATCTAGTTTTTGGTATGATTTTGTGTTATTTTTTTATCACATCTTTTTTCATGGTAGAGTAGTTGATTCTTAGATTTGAGTGAAAATTCTACTATCAATTGTAGAGGAAGCCTATGGAACCGTGAAAATGTGGCCACAACAAGCACCAAAATATATAGTGAAGAAGTTGGATGTGGTGGATATCAAGTATGAACCAATCACTCACTATTTCTTTTCCTTTTGCTTCTACCTAGGGATTTAGAGTAAGGTAGTTTAGACTATTGTCTTGTGTAGATTAGATGCATAGACCTAACACTATGCATCAAATTCTACTTGAAACATATGAAAGATATTAGTGCTGATTTGTACAAAGAGATTTTAGAATGTATGAGCGAAGTTATTAAATTGATAGTTTTTGGTACGATTTTGTGTTCTTTTATCACATCTTTTTTCATGGTAGAGTAGTTTATTCTTAGATTTGAGTGAAAATTATATTCTCAATTGTAGAGGAAGCCTATGGAACCGTGAAAATATGGCCACAACAAGCACCAAAATATATAGGGAAGAAGTTGGATGTGGTGGATATCAGGTATGAACCAATCACTCACTATTTCTTTTCCTTTTGCTTCTGCCTAGGGATTCAACGTAAGGCAGTTTAAACTATTATCTTGTGTAGATTAGATGCATAGAACTGACACTATGCATCAAATGAGGTTGAATTTTGTGGTTTTAGATTTTACCCAAAGCGATCAGACAAAATTTGTGGTGTCTCCTTACAGCTTCTCAAGGTTGGTACAACCTATAAAATTTTCTCAGCTCATCAAGATGGGCCTTGTGGATATCAAATACAAATGTTGAGTAATGGAAATTAAATCATTATTTTTAATTTTCATCATTTTTTCATTGTTGGTTTAAGCAACTTGTCTACCACATGAAATCAAATAATGTTTCATATTTACTCCATTTTTTTTTGATAGAAACTTGTCCCAATTGAAGGTGAATTTGAAAGGATTTGAATGATTTGAAGAGAAATGGGGCATTTGAAAAGATTTTTTTTCTTATGTGATTTATAGAATACCATGTGATTGTCCAAGGAGGAACACGAAGTGAAAATAAATAAGAGCAATAATTATCCTTACTTTCTTACCATGCAATCTTTGTACCAAGACAACTAGACAAATATCATGTGCACAAACATATTCATGACATATCTTCAAAACAAAACATCAAAGATGAGTAGGTAATGAATTAAATTTTTGAAGTGTGGGTGGGATCTTCAAATTATAACTTCATTTATAGAGAGTGTTCTTGTTTTGTGAATTTTTTCTTTTGTTTTCTTTTTTTTCTCTCCTTGTAATTTTGTTTTTTTCTTTCAAATTTTCATTTTTTTGATATGGGTTTTGTACAACATGCACATTGGTCTTTATGTCTATGTTATTCATCTCTAATTTGTTATGTTTTTTAATTTTTTTAGTTTGTTGGTTTGTTATGTTCTTTTTCGTTTTTTTTTTTCATTTTTTTCTACTTTTTTTGGTCTTTTGGTTCGTGGTAGTAGAAGAGGTAGAGCAAAGGAAGTGGCAAACTGATGGAGGCAAAAAAATTCTTCAAGATAAATCTTCTTACACATTCTCTTTATTATAAGAAATAATAGGTTGTTTATGTTGATGAAATTAAAAGACATTACTGATTATTAGGCTCAGAGCAATGTAGATGTTTATGGTGAACTCAAACACTCCAGGATCACCTGCAAGACAAAATAACTTCCACATGAGAGAAATGGCAGAAATATCATGCTATCATTAAGATGCAAGAATGCCAAACTAAATATGGAAAAGTACATATGAAGCCTTGCTTATATAGGCAAGGTTGAGATGCAGTATGTGTAAGATAGGGGGACATACCACACCAAGGCTCTAGGTGAAGGAGAGTCGAGAGCGGAGGGTTTCCCTAACTTACCTCAATCTAGGTGAGTGTTTTAGGTCAAGGATAGAGAATGAAGAGCACTTTCAAGTGCTTTTGTCACTCTACTAACCCAAGAGGTTGAATAGGGCTAAATGAGTTGATTTTTGAAACTTGAATTGTACCTCAAGCAATTCTCTTCCTGAGGACAACAACGCAGGTCAAGGATGGCAACACAATGTGTTAGCGTCTCTTTGGGGCACTGGATCTGTACGACTAGAAAGTACAAGAGTACGTGAAATACCAAAAATCTACTAATGGTTTAACAAACAGAGTTTAAAGTACTAAATAGAATAGTAT
This sequence comes from Sequoia sempervirens, assembly GCA_007258455.2. NCBI lineage: Eukaryota > Viridiplantae > Streptophyta > Pinopsida > Cupressales > Cupressaceae > Sequoia > Sequoia sempervirens. The sequence goes on from VDFB02138683.1 coordinate 5,674, forward strand.
ATATCAAAATGAACTAGATAACTAGAAGGATGATGAAAATAAAGGTGACAAAGATAAAATTGATGAAGATTAACTCACTACAAGTCCAATTCGCCAGCAAACTCCACACATACACATACCTACACACATCCAAGAGAGGAAAAATGTTGTGTTTGTATAGGGGTTTGCCTTAGTCAAACCCGCACTTTGGTGTTTCCACCTCCATGGATAGCCAGGAAAGCCATGAGATACAAAATACGATAAAGTGAATAGTAGGAAAGAGTATTGAACAATCACAACAACATTATACTACGTAAATCAAGAAAAAATATCACCTTAACTCAATTGAGGTGCCCTCAAGAACATAGAGGAGGATGTAGGCTTGGTAAGGACTATGTTGTTGCAACAATGAAGAAGCAGTCCCTCAAGACACCAAGTTACAACTCCAATGGTGGAAAATGGTGCAACAAGATGTGAAGATGTGTTTAATTGCTCAAGAAGTGCTCCAAAAGATCAAGCTTGTGTGTAGAATTGTTTTAGAGATTGTAGAAGAAAGAATGAGTATGAGATGGATGCATTTGGAGATTAAAATAGGAGGGAAAGATCCATCCTCAGGTCGGTTGGTCGACACAAAGGTATTATGCTTCATCCCCAATGGGGAACGTAACATCCCTATAGATTCTAGAGGTAGGAATATGTCAAGGATGGTAGTGCGTTGCATAGACATCCGCGTACCACATGCATGTCCATAATAGAAATTCCCACACCGACACAAAGGACAAGTGCCAAGTGGATAAGGAGAAGGTAGGTGATGTGGAATTTCTTAGTTGAGTTTGATTTTCTAAGGTGGAGGGGTGTAAAAGGGGAATTCACAAGAGGGGTGCAAATTCACTCATATACATTTTTCCCCCACTTTAGTGAGCATGAGTGTCAATGAGTGTTCAGTTAAGTAGATCAAAGAGTTTAGAAATGTATACCTGAACCATCAAGGAAGCATACCATAATCTGGTGAACTTGTAAGAGTAGGGTAAACAAAGAACTCCACAAGTACTCTCTCCTGAGGAGGTTTGAACAAAGGACTTCGTAGATCCTTTGAATTATAGAGTTGAACAAAGTAAACCAAAGGCCCACATACCAACAATGGATAAATCTCATAGGATGTAAGCACTTCATAGATTCTCAAACTCGCGAAGAAGGTGCCCCCTAGATACTCTCTCCTAAAGGAAGCTCGATGCAAGGGGAATCCATAGAGTCGGACTAGAAACCAACTTCATAGGTACACCTGTAAAGCAACATGTTAATCCACAGATAAAACATGTTAGAAAAAAAAAATCAGCCACACAAGGGGACAAGTAGATAGTCAAAAATTGAAGGAAGAGATTTCAAAGGGGTCTCTTGGGAACCCTTCAAAAGGAAAATGGGTCCACTCAAGGGACGCTTAGTTTGAAAGTGCAGGCGTATTTTTCATAAATCAATTCAACATCAAGGAATCCTTTCGAGAGATGTTCACTTCATCAAGGAATTCAGAAGGAAGAAAATGCCCCCTTGCGTGGGGAAGGTTGAGGCTTCTCCCGCAGGAAAAGTTTCTCCCACCTCAAAAGAAAGTTCAAGTTCTATCTTTACGAACCCATGATGAAGGAAACACATTTCGCTAGGGGTCTATATTGAGAATACAATTTTTGAAAAATATTTTGAAAATATTTTAGAGAAAATATTCGTTGGCCACCGAATACATTTTTTGAAAATTGAAGTAACATGACCGCCCCCTTAGGATGGTGTGTGTTGAACACAAAAGCATGTGGCATCCTAAAGAGAGACAAGCAAGAATGAAAAAGTAATGTTGTGGCTCATGAAACATAGTGAGATGTAATCATGGTAATTTTGTTGCACACATGAGGGAAAACACATGAGCACCACAAAATAAAAAAGCAAGCACGAAAGATAAGAGAAACAAATGTAAAAAGAGACAATAACATCATGAACAAGGGACACAAGGGTGATTTGATATTTTGGGGTCAAAGTTGCTCATAAATATAGATAAATAATTATAATAGTATATTAATGAACTGTCATCAACCCCCTACTATATAAGACCATATGAAGAATGCACGAGAAGACAAAATAAAAATAAAAAATTGGGTCAACATGGAAGGGAAGCCTAAATGCCCCCAACACTTTGCATCATCCCCAATTGTTGAAACTTAATACACATAATAGAGGAAGAATGATGCAACAAATAGAGAAAGTTTTACAACACAAAAAACACTCTTGTATCCAAGCACCTACAAGGGTGACAAGGGTCATCCAAGAACACACAACGCAAGCACGGGGTAACACAAACACACACACAATCTACTCTACAGATGAAGAAGAGGCGCCCCCTAGTCCTCATCAACCAAGAGGTCATCGCGCCCTCAATATAGATCATTGTAAGGGGAAGGAAAATGAGCCTGCACGAATGGAATATCAAGGGGGGAACCCTCTGACCCCCCTGCAACAAGAGCCAAGGAAGGAGGCCCCTTAGGGTCTCCTTCACTCTATTCTTGTGGGGTGAAGGTTAGTGACTTCATAAAGATCACTGAAAGGGATGAGACCTTGTCTAAAGAATTAAACATGTATTTCACTAAAGTGCCATGGGTTAATTCAATGGGTGAGGGAGGCGGCACCCGAGATTCATTGCTAGGCTCACCAAGAGACTTGGGAGCAATGAAAAAATCCAGGGATGTAAAAAATTCTTTCGTCACTAGGATGACACATGCTAATGCATAACCACCTTTCAAAGAAGGTGAACTCCTCTTTTGGTCCCTTTTACTAGTAGGTCCATCCTCCATCTTCCACTCTGTTGGAGGATGTGAGATCCCCACAGATGAGGCAAAAGGCATAGAGGAGGAGAAGACCGCGACAAACACCACTGAGATGTTTAGAAGGTCCATGGGCTTCAAAAATGGTGGGATGTCTGGGAGGGACATCAAAAGAGGTGGCTCGACTGACAGAGCAATGAACACCTGCACCTTTTTTGGCTGAGGGTTGTTTACGCTCGCAGTAGGAGCCAAAAGCAACATTGAGGCTAATGGAACTGAAGTAGAGGGGAAATGAGAGGAAAATATAGTGAAAGGTGTCAGAGAAAAAACTGTCGACTCCCCTCCTTCCTTTGTAAAGTAGTCTACTCAGTGCCCAGAGCCTTTTGTCGATGCATGCACTAGTGCGCAAAGTAGTTCCTACAACTCTGAGAACTAGAGGCTAGGAGTTGAGAGGGGACATAATGCTCCTGCTCAGCCATCAAAGTTTCCATCATGACCATCTCTATCAAAGGGAGGGACTCCTAGATAGGAGTAGGAGGGAGAGGCTGAGAGGAGGTTGAAACAATAGTGGGGGGAGTTAGCTCTAATGCCTTAGTGGCAAGCCTCTTCCCATTCATTGCCTTAGGGGTAGGAGTGGTAGGAGGTCGTGAAGGCTAAGATATAGAGGAATCCCCATGAGGACCCTTACCCTTACCATATCGAATGTTCCTAGGCACCATGGGTAGAATAGGAAGTTCAAACGTTGGACGCTCAAGGGCTTTCGCCAAGCGAGCACCATTAGATTCTCCATCAAATGCCTAGGAGTATAATCTAATGACACCACAATAGGGTGAGAGGAAGCAACAGGAGGGAAAATGAAAGAGGAGGAAGAAGAACATCGAGTACATTTTTCTTCCCCCCTTCTTTGAGCTAAGGTGGCATCACTATCCTCTTTCAGCTAGGCCCTATGCAATATGGCATAAGGGGAAGGAGAGTACCTCACTTTAAGTGTTAAGCACCCACTCTTGTACTTTACATAGGTTCAGTACAAGAGGTTTATCCTAGGAGGAAGTGGACCAATGGGTACGGGCCAAAAGTGATCCAGTGAGTAGCTACCAAGCGCAATCGGCGGCTTATAGTTGGTGTCATGGACTACATGCACTATATCCTCATGGATTAATTTCAAAAACTTATGTACCACCGAGAGAATTGCATTCATAGCGACCAACCATGGGATACCCAATTTTACCTTGAAGAGTTCAGACCCCAAAATTATGTCAAAGAGTAAATTCACTGATTTAGGTCCAACTAAGACAAACAAGGTGATGTAGCCAAGGGGAGGTACAAAAATCCCATTGTGTGTATGGATGGTGCTCTTGGATTTGTCATACCCATCTTTGTGCAAGAATTTAATTAGCATAATCTCGTTAGTAATGACATTCACCCGACACATTGGGTCAACAAGAACACATGTTACAATGTTTCCATTGATTTGTGTGGGGATGTATAAGCGAGATGAATCTCTGTTATAGTTCACCGACAAGTCCTGTGAGGTGAAAGTTATACCAAGGGAACTACTTGCAGGTTGTGCATATGGGATAGGAAGATGTAAAAATGAGGCCATCATGTATACTAGATGAAACTTTCACATATCTCTCAAGGGTTTTGCAACTAGACAATGAACCAATTAAGGTTTCATTTTGCAATGATTACAAAAACTTCCAACTACACCACTAGGGTTCCTAGGTCAGGTTGCAAGGCTAGGAACCTCGCAACACTTGTACCCACAATAGTCCTAGAATACGAGGAAAGGAACTTTCAGCACCATCGAACATAACCAAAATGGTTCATGTTAGATTCACCAAAATGTAAGATAGGAGGGCCAACCACACTAAGGCTCCAGGTCATAGAGAGTTGAGAGTAGATGGCTTCCCTAACTTACCTCAAGCTAGGCGAGTGTTTTAGGTCAAGGATAGAGAATGAAGAGCACTCTCAAGTGCTTGTGTCACTCTACTAACCTGGGAGGTTGAATAGGGCTAAACGAGCTAATTTCTAAAACCCGAATCATACCTCAAGCAACTCTCTACCCCAAGATAGTAGTGAAGGTTAGGGACAACAACGCAACATGCTAGTGTCTCTCTATGGCACTGGCATTCATATGAACAGAAAGTACAAGAGTACAGTGAAAATACTAGAAATTTACTAATAGTTTAGCGAATGAATTTTAAAGTACTAAACATAATAGTAAATATCATAATGAACTAGATAACTAGAAGGATGATTAAAACAAAGGTGATGAAGATAAAAGTGATGAAGATTAACTCACTACGAGTCCATTTTTCCAACAAACTCCACACGTACATGTACCTACACACAACAAAGAGAGGGAAAATGTTGGGATTGTGTAGGGGTTGGCCTCACTCAAAACCCCACTTTGGTGTTTCCACCTCCACAGACAGCTAGGAAAGCCATGATATAGAAAATCCGATAAAGGAAATAGTAGGAAAGAGTACCAAACAATCACAACAACATTATCCTATGTAAATCAAGAAATAATTTCACCTTCTCAATCGAGGTTCCCTCAAGCATGTAGAGGAGGATGCAAGCTTGGTAAGATCTACATTGCCCCAACAACGAAGAAGCAGTCCCTCAAAACACCAAGTTACAACTCCAATGGTGGAAAAAGGTACAACAAGATGTGAAGAATTGCTCAAGAAGTGCTCCAAAAGATCAAGTTGGTATGTAGAATTATTTTAGAGATTGTAGAAGAAAGAATGAGTATTCAAGATGGGTGCATTTGGAGATCAAAATGGGAGGGAAAGAGCCATTCTCGGGTCGGCTGGTCGACATAGAGGTATTATGCTTCTTCCCCAATGGGGAATGTAACGTCCCTACAGATTCCAGAGGCAAGAATCTTTCAAGGATAGTAGCATGTCGTGCAGACATGGTCGTGCGCTGTGCATGCGTCCTTGAAAAAAATCCCCCATCAACACAAAGGACAAGTACCAAGTGGATGTGAAGCAAGTAGGTGACATTTCTTAGTCAGGTTTTATTTTCTAAGGTGAAGGGGTGTAAAAGGGGAATTTTCAAGAGGGGTGAAAATTCACTCCTATACAGTATGTAATATGATGTTGACATGTGTCATAATCTTATGATATGTGACAACTAACTAACTACCTAGGAAGTGATGCTAGATAAGACAAGGCTTCTAGAAAAGACAACTCATCCTTCTAGAAGGAATCTTATATCCTAACAAAACATGTGAACCTATCACCTGGTAAATGATACTTAGGAATATAATTAAATATGTAAGTAAACTTATGTAAGTGTAATTAAATAATTAATTACACCAACACCCCCCATAAGTGCAACTTAGGAAGGAAGTTATTATGCAAATGATGCAAAGATATAATGACAGGTCTTGGCTATGAGGCCATGTCAAGTACCCATGTACAAATGCAAATGAAATCTCTCACGAATGGAAAGGAGAAACCCAGTGGGACAAAACTCCTCTAAAAGAGAGATGAAATGAAAAACAATAATGATATCCATCACAAATCCAATCAATCTCAATCCACACAAAGGATAAAAAAGGAGACCATTCAGGCCCCCCATAATGAGATAACCTGCTACAAGAGAAGCACTTGAAAGTACACTGTGGAGTAACACTAGAATCCTCAATTCGGCAAGCAAAGGAAAGATAACTCTATTTGCTAGAAACCATATTGGAGTCACTCAAGGACTCAAGTCGAAATCATGAAAAGCAATAGTAGACCCGATGCCAAGGAGCACTATAAAAATTGCAAACAACTCTAGAATCTATGAAGCAATAGTTGATTTACAAATGATTTAGAATTGAAATGAAGTGCAGAGAAAATGCAAACCTAATGCACACAAAAAAGGAAATAATGCATGCACTGATGAATGTTCACATCTGCCTCCATGATGAAAAATAACCTCAAATTTGTGTAGATGAAAAAATCTAAAAAAATGGCCTACACCACTATGAAGTTCTCAAAACTAGCTTTACATTGATATCTTGTTTGCTAAAAACGGACATTGTGACTAGAAGTTATGAATTTTTCAAAAAGCTAAATTTAGCTTGTAGCAAACGAGTTTTCTAGAAAAAAATTTTTACTTCTAATTTGATTTTTGAAAAAATCTACTCCTTGTTTGTAGAAAATAACAGAAACCCAAAAATATTTTGAAGCTAAGAACAAAATTCAAAAATTGTTTTTTGATCCAGTAAGTAGAAGATGAAAAAATGATTTTTTCAACCTTCAGCTAGGAGAAAAATGAAGTGCAATGATTTTTGTACATAAATTTTCTTTAGATCTATACAATATATCAAAAATATAAAAGATACCTAGTTGAGATTTCGACCCTGGCTACAAAACCCAGAAATTGTTTTTCCTACAAATGAGTGAAAGCTAGATTTTTGAAGCAAAAATGAAAACGGCTCCAATAAAAATGACTTGTATTAAAACCTGGTAGATTTGACATAATATGTCAAATTTTGATGAAACGAAATCCAATCTTGACTTTCTCTAATGCCTTGGATTCAATGGAAAGGTTCTCAAGACCCCAACTTGCACCCAACAAAAATTTCATGCCAAGATTGGTCCCTCAGATCTGGGAAGAAGTTTGCAACACTAAAGCTCTGATACAATGTCGAAGTTTATGGTGAACTCAAACACCCCAAGATCACCTGCAAGACAAAATAACTTCCACAAGAGAGAAATGGTAGAAATATCATGCTATCATTAAGATGCAAGAATTCCAAGTTGAATATGGCAAAGTACATATGAAGCCTTACTTATATAGGCAAGGTTGAGATGTAGTATGTAATATGATGTTGACATGAGTCATAATCTTATGACATGTGATAACTAACTATCTACCTAGGAAATGATGCTAGATAAGATAAGGACTCTAGAAAAGACAACTCATCCTTCTAGAAGGAATCTTATATCCTAAGCAAACATGTGAACCTATCACCTACTAAATGATACCTAGGAATATAATTAAATACCTAATTAAACTTATGTAAGTGTAATTAAATAATTAATTACACCAACAAGCAACACATGTAGAACAATAGAACCTAGATATAAATAAATAAATAAACAAAATCTTGCGTTTTGTTTTTCTAAATTCACTACTATTGTTTTATTTCATCAATTTGATTTTAGAAGTACAAGCTTAAAGATTGAAACTATTTCGTTCTACTTGGAGGTAAATCCTTTTGCAATATTTCTTTGTAGGAAACTTCAGAGAACACAAGTTCTACCTATCACAAAAAATCAATGGAAAATTTCTTGCTTCATGGTTTGTAGTATATTCGAACTAACAATTGGTTAGGCAGATTGTGCCTAAAATTTCTACGCTATTCTTCATGCCCACAAAATATCCATAATCAGAAACACATCCTTTTAGATGCTATTCACTTATGATTTGTTATATTATTATTCATTAGGTAGGACATAAGTTGTCTTCGCCATGGGTGTCCCCTAAATCTAGTGATGCCCTTCCACCCATGATCATAAAGAAGAGAAGATGTGGCCCTTGTACACTAAAAGATGTGAATCCCACAATAGCTAGTACTTAGTGCACACTATCTCAATTTTAGAACACCCAACTAGATCTTCCCATTGGCTTATATTAAATGCTTCATTAATTGAATGCCTTTTGTTTCACAAGGATTATGGGAAATAAGTCTTATCTCAATGAGAATATACATCTATGCTTCTCATAAAGTAGATCAAGTTCCTCAATTGAAAAGACAAGGCTCATTCTTGTCTTCATTACTAGAGATAAACTTTTCTCCTCCTAGACTAGTTCGACAATACTTGAAGAACTCTAAAACTAAGCTTCCTCAATCTACTATCTACTATAGGTGGATTTGACACTGCCCATGCAACCATAAGGTAGAATGATTGGTTATTTTATTTCAATACTTGGAGAAAGTTGAAATGTAGAAGCCAAAACAAGTGTATTCGTAATATAGTCCAAACATAAACAGTGAGCATATTGCTTCTTATTTGGAAGTTTGGATAAGGTGTGGGTTGTTTAGGGTTTATCAAGTGATATTAAAAAAAATTTAACATTTTTGCAGGGCATATGATAGGGCAACCATCAAATTCAGAGGCATATATTTTGATATAAATTTTAGCATGATGACTATGGAAAAGAAATCAATTAGGTAGTTAATTCAATGGTAATGATCATCCTTTTCAATTTTAAATCTTGTATTTTGTATAGTGTATGAGTTTGGATCTTCAATTTGAAATCTCGTATTTCATGTAGTCCATGAATGAAATCATAGATAAAGAAGTAATGAGATCTTCAAAGAGTTGATAATCTTGAGCTATTCCTTCGAGACCTCTCAACATACTAATTAAATAAGATATAATGACACTAATATCTCTTGTACATCCACACCCTAAGTAATAGTAGACACCACACTAGTTGCAAGAAAATAGATCCACACAAAATCTCAAAGAAGAGATGAGATAAGAACATAAACTAGATTTTCTCATCAATATATGAAGTTTTGATAGTGAGCCCGGGAGGACAAAAGCTTCAGATTAGTGACCTCAAGCTTGTGAAATCAGTTTTTTAAAAAGGAGGAGCCCATTTTAGGGTGCACCACACCCTAGAATGGCCTTTCCAACCTCATATTTTCACATTAGGTGCATTTGTGTCTGCTCTTTGTATTGTTTGAACTCATTTTTGTTTATCCGCATCTAGTTTATCATAAATCATAAAAAATTGTTGCATTTTCATAGTTTACATAGTTAGTTCATTGCATCATTCAAGATCAGTCAATTAGCAGTCAATCATTCATCAAATCAATACATCACAACAACACATTTCATTCACAAGGATTAGAACCCTGATCCACCATTTTAACTCTTCCTATTAGGTTTTGTAGTCAAGTATATTTGAGATCATTTCTAATCCTTCAGACCAAATTGGGAAGAGTGTGATTTAGGACCTAGATCCCTTTTCCCAATTGAACAATAATTATGTGACATAATATTCTCAATAGTAGAGGCTTCTACCATTTGGAATACCAATTCAAAGAGCACAAATTTTAAAAATATGCAACAATGGTTAGTTTTTATCTCTTAATGTGTTTTAGGGATAAAATATTACCCCCCCACAATTAAAAAACTCCTTTTTTGTGAATTTTTACAAGAGCATAGAAAAATGTAAATAGCTTAATTCAAACTAAATTTATAGGTACTTGGGGAACAATATGGGAAAACCAACTAGATGCCTACATAATTCTCTAAACTATATTTTCAATGCTTGTTTTTGTGAAATTTTTGATAATGTATACCCAAGTTATGACATATTTTGTAAGATTTCTCCTTTGAGGTTTAAAAAAAGGTAAGGTACATATTTTTGGTATTGGTCACCCACATGACTAGGTTTTAATGGTTGGGGGTTGGTTGTTGATGATGTCAACTTTGCATTGCTAGTAATTTACACACATTTTTAAATTAAAATTTGTGAATTGTACCAAATGATGTAGGTGTGAAGTAGGCAAGAATATAACTAGGAATATTTTGATCTATGTAGCAATGGTGATCAAATAGCATAATGAATTATGATGATCATACATCTATGTGGAACTGTAAAGATCCATACAATTGGATAGATATTTTGCCTTGCTTTTTTCAAACCCTTGGAAAAGAAGCTTGATTTTTTAACTCCAAACCTTATCATGCCTTATATGGATTTATAGGTTTTTAGGCCTTCATGGCATAAGTGTGAGGTTAATGTTTCTCTAGGATACCCTTGAAATTTTTTCTAGCAAAAACCCTCAAAAAATAAGAAGGTATTTACTAATTCAAATATTTTATATCATGTTGGAGCTATGGAAGAACTCAAAAGTATAGCAATATAACTAGAAAAATTAAAAAAACCTTCCACAAGAGATATGCAATATAAATATTACTATATTACTAGAGAAAAAATGAATATAGTGTTATAATATAATAATATAACCTTGTTATATAAGAAAGGATAAAACCCTAGATAAAATTATACGATAATTTATGATCATGACAAGTGTCTTGCAAAAAAGTAAATGACCTAAGTAATCTTAATTAACAAGGTGTGAGAACTTGCCTAAGGTGTAACTATATAGGTAATGTACCTTGTTGACATTAACACAAACTAGATGAAGAAAATAGTTCATGTGAAAAAGTTACAACCATTTTGAAACACCTAAAGGTTATTCTAGCACTTTGATGCATCGATGTAGAATTTTTTCAAACTTTGGTGGGCTGACATATTTTTTGACACTTTACACATATTTTTGTGAAAATGTAAATGACATTTTTACACCAAAATTTTCATTATTTTCTTTTCTTCAATTTATAATCTTAACTAGATCACCAACAAAGGATTTCTTATAGTTTAAGCATCATCCATTTTTTGAAATGTGATTGCACCGACACATTTAGCTTAAAAATCATATCATTCCCATAAGGTTTTGTATAATTCTAACAGACCTAAGAATTTGACCAAATATCATATTGGTAGAGTTTAATGGCATTTCGTAAATTTTTTCTATTTTATATAGAAGTGTTCCTTCGATTCTAAAGTAGTTTTTTTTCTTCATTTTCTCATTTTCTTTCCATATTTGGCATGCTAATGCAACTCTTTTTACCATTTGAGTATTGGTCAAATTCTTCGAAATCTTATTACTCTAGCAAACTCAAATAAGTAAACTATATTACATGCAATTTTTTTGAATCAGAGAAATTATATTTTTCCATAGACTACACTAGTGGAGTTTGTGGCACTTTGTACAAATTATTTATCCAAAATGCTAGTGAAATCAAATATAAAAAAATTATTCAATCCATAAATTAGGGTTTAATAAGAAATGGAGAATTAGATTGCACATTGAGATTTACACCACATTCATCTACTATCTCCCAAACATACAATATTCAATACTTAAAAGGAACATACATCACACAAAGGCATGCAACTTTACTCCTTTGAATATCAACTGCAAATTTATATTTATTGACATCTAATTTTAAAAATTCTATGAACATAAAATTAATTTATAACCATTTTCAAACTATAATTCTCAATGTAACTCATTGTTTTAAAATAATTACTCAACTATTGTAATAAGTAGATTAATAATAGTAAAATAAATCTTTTTTTTTTATATTTGTTAGAATTTTATTTTTTCATTTTCAAGACAAAATAAAATGGATCAATATGTATGTTAAAATATTTCTTTGATTTAGAGAGGAAAGATTCCATGTAGAAAAAAAAAATTAATATCTTAGAAGATTTAAATATTATTTGTAAAATTTATAATTTTCACAACATGAAAAAAGATCATTTAGCTTTTTAATATGCAATGGAAAATAAACTACATTAACACATCTATTTTTCTTCTGAGGTGTAAGAATAAGACTTATTAATTCATGTACACATAAATAATATATTATGTTTTTAATGATTCTACAAATAGGTCAATCTAGATTAAAGTAAAATTATACATGTAAGTGCACAAAGATGAGGGACAAGAAAGTGGTCAAATATGTCATTTTGGGAAGAATGCATATAATAATAGATTTCTAAGCCTAAAGGATGAACCTTCATTTTTGAATAGCATATTCAAACTTCATCTTCATTAACTTTATGCGTTTTGTGATAAAATTCTATAAAATTGCCAACAAAATTTCAAACTATTTATTTACTTTCTATTCATATGTGAGTGTGTGTTTATTTTAATTTTAAATAAATTAAGGTATTTTAATTTTTTAATGGTATCTTCATATTCCTAAAATGCAACATATATTCATTTTTCTTTGTAAATTTTTAATCCATTTATTTAAATTTGAAAAAAGTATGGAATTGCTCTACCCTTTGTTTTATACACATTAAAGTTTTTCTTGCATTTTTATTATTTTATGAAATTTAATAGTTCTTTGGTGTTCACCTTTAGTAAATATAGGGTGCCTTTATAATAGTGGTTTACAATTTATATGAGGAAGGAAATTTTGGTTTTTTCCTTTTCCTCAAACTCAAGGGGTTCGACCGAGCCATATGGTTCGACTGAACCTCTCTAATGGTTCGCCCGAACCCTGAACCCTAAATGGGAAAAAACATTATTTAATTGTTCGACCGAACCCCTTTGCATATGACAAAAAAACCAAAAGCTCTCATTTCATTTCGACTGTCACTTTCTACAATTGCCATTGCTTTCCCTGCGTGCGGCGAACCGAAACCGTGACAGTGAACTGATTTCTTCTTTCTGGCGAACACAACTTCAACTTGGTCTCTCCAAACTTCATCAGCCTAAACTTCCATAATGAGCACCAGGTAATTGAAATTCGAATTTTTTAGAGTTTAAAATGCATTGATATGTTAAATTTCAAAACCCTAGATGTAATTTTTTTCAAATTTGTTGAATTCAAATTGGATTTTTTATACATGTCTACCAAAGCATTTTGTCAAATAGTTCACTGCCTTGATGCTATGGCTAAAAACCTAAAACAAGTTCTTTCGAACAAGCTATGGATGCTTCAAAAAAATCTATCAAAAGCATAATAGTAAACAATATCATATACAAGGTAGTGAACTCTTTGAAAAAATGTCTCAAAGAAATGAGGTCTCATGGTGATGGAATGCCATGACAATCAAAAGCATTTGATTGTCATGGCATTCCATCACCATAATTCCTCGACTAAGTTCCACTCTTTCTTTATTTTCATACATGTCTGCTCCCGAAAGAATTATATCAAACAATTCATTTCCCTTGCTATATGGCTGGAAATCCTAAAACAAGGGTACTTTCAAACAAGCTATGGATTGTCATGGCATTCCATCACCATGAGACCACATTTCTTTGAGGCATTTTTCAAACAATTAGCTATCTTGTCTATGCTACCACATTTTTTCATTACATGTTTACCAAAGCATTTTTATCAAAAATTCACCTCATACTACGCTATGGCTAAAGCCTAAAATATGCCTTCCATTTCCAGCAGGTCAAAGCTATGGATACCCTGCTCCTAAATGGAAAGACCAAGTGAAACATATATAAGAACTTAATAGCATATGGAAACAAACAATATGAAGTTATGAAGTTCAAATAGAACCACAAATTGTATCATTTGTAACATTAAAAATGTCCATATTAACCTATCAAGAGATAAATATGCAAAATAGATTTAATTTTAGTTACAAGAAAAATGTATAAATTATAAATTTATAACATAATTATGTACATGGGAAAATCCTCTTTGAAGAAAAATCCCACAACCAAAAACATGAACCAATTATATTATATGATAATAATATCATTTACAATAAAATATTCATGTGCATACCCTTATAGTAGTATCATCAACATGTGATTCATATGGAGTAATTTCTAGTAGCATGATGATACCTATAAAATCATTACGCTTTCTCCATCTAACCTTATAGTGTAACTTCTCCTTCCATTACCATTTCGTTACCTTTCTAGACCTTCCCCTCTTTATACATTCTCCTTTTTATCCTACACTACTCTTACCACTAATATATCCCTGTACCTTGGATATACTATTGAAGAAATTTAACTTTCAATATCTCAAAAATTAGACCCATATTTTTAAACGTAAAATGTGTATAATAAAATACAATCCATGTTTCCTAATTCAACTTCATTAATATCTATCGAATGAACTTAGGTTCATTACAATAAGATAATCATATAGCCATAATTAGTTGTCAAGATAATGGTAAAGTTTTCAATAGCCATATTTATCCTTCCACATGCCACCATTAGACATACACATAAGATTCATTAGGAAAAGTGGATGTGTGGATATGTGGATATGTGTCAAAAAAATGCTTTGATAAGATGTGTGTAAGGAAAAAATGGAGTTCAAGTGTTTGATTTATGTCTATATCATAGGTCATAAACTCTAGGGGAATTATTACCACTTTGCACAATATTGCAACATATATATATATTCAAAATGAGGCAAAAAATACAATAGGAATAATATGGATATGCAAATTTTATCATTACATTTTTTTCCACTTTAAGATGCATGTGAACATTTTAAAATAATCGTGCATCTCAATTTAGACATCAAAAAACATGAAAAAGTGGTTTGTTGTCTTGTGTACAACACATCCTTTTTCTTTTGAGAAAATTATCTATCACTTTGTAAAATCCTTGCTATGTTGAGATTATTTTTTTCCCTCCATATTTGTAGTCCTTTTTATTTCTAGAAATATAATTTATGACATTTTTTCTTAATAAACAACATATGAATAAATTTTACATGGTTGTAAATTTTACACATGGTTGTATGCAATCTCATATATATATTACGTATGGTTGTGATTACAATGTTTATATTGTGTTTAGATTTGGTTTTATATTATCCTTCCAAAAAAAGTTTGATGTTTATAATATTTTGATTTACCTTTGGACTTTGTAGACACTAAATCTCACATACACTCATATCCATACCATGGTCCCCACCCGAACACCTAACATCCACTTATTAACAAAATTCATGATACCTTAATTCCTACACTTTATCAAAATCAAATTATTTTTTCTTTTCAGACCTAAAACGATCAAGGCCTAAACTAATTAAAATATTTATTGTAAAAATTTCCATAGAAAGTACAAAATAGAGAAGGGCATGTCAACCCACAAATCATGAAGGTGTAGGGACAAAACCAAGAGACCCATGAAATAGGATTGTAGCAATCATATATAGACAAAATTGATTAAGAAAACCTACCATAAATGGAAAAAAACCTAAAAAGAAGACATATATTACATATTTTTTGAGTGCCCATATATTACATATATATAGCAAAAACTAGCATAGGGTGAGGGACATGAGTGAGGAGAAACAACATTTCCTTATGTGCCTCCATTGTTTCTCCATACAATAGAGTGCTCAATTCTATTTTATGTCCATTGATTGTATTATCCACTAAAGATTCATCCCATTCTTGCAAGGTTCATTTCAAAGAAATTCAAACACAAAGGAAACTAGAATTTTCCTTTAAAACTTTGTGTCTAAACAAATACCCAACAAAATATTTTTCATTATGTAAGTTATCATCCTGAATGGCATTGTTTAGGGAATGGTCCAAAAAGAACTTATAAAACATAATCCACTATAAACTAAGCAACTAAACCATAATTTTGAAGATCCATAACATTAAACAAAAATAAAGACACTACCTAAGAGAGAGACATTAACTAGAGAGTTTCATATAGAATTTGGTCACCTACGGTCACCCAAATTACTAACTCCACATGCCAACAATCAATCTTGAAAATTTTCTTCAGCATTTAGAAAAAAAAGTCTCAAACTCTAAATGTACTCCCTTTTTGGGATGGGATGAATGCTTTCCTATTGATCAAATCGGACTCCATTGTTACTCAAGTAGAATAAATTAACCAAATATTTAAATGAATCATTCTCTCACAAATATTGAAATAAATTAAAATAAATCCAAGTAAATCTATTATTCCTAGATAATTCAATGAAAATGATGATAAATTAGTTTATATATCAATCAAATTATTTAACATATTTAATCAAATTAGATAAAAATTGAAAATAATTCAATCAATTCATTGATCAAAATAATTAAGAAATCTCATTAAATAAATAAATTAGTTAATTAGGTAATAATAGTAGCCACATTTTAATTGGGTTTTAAACTCATGATACATGATCAAATCCTAGCAATTTATCCATCATATAAAAAATCTATAAATTGAGATCAAATCCATCATTTTATCATCTCAATTTTAAGCAAGTATATTCTATCTAGTTGGGCAATAAATGTTTTATCATTTGCAAGATATATCCATTTGTCAATATGTATTTCATTATAATTTTAGTTCATTTTTTGTGTAATTTATCTTTTCACTCTATTAGAGGTGATTTTTTAATTCAATTTGAAGTCTACATTTATTTTCCTCAATGTCTCATTTATTTAAATTCAATGCTTACAAATTGACATGCTTGGTGGGATGCAAACCCACAAATGCTTGGTTACATTTTATATTTTATACTATTAATGTATTTGATTTATGCTTTATTTGTTATTTAATCTATGTTGATCACATTTTTCTATATCTATCCTCTTCGCCTATCCTTCTCTATGGATATGTTCCACTCATATCTACCACCCTGAGGTGATCCATGTCTCAATCCTTGTCAAGGTCACTCCTCCTCTCTACCTATATCCTTTCTCAATGAGCTAGATCTATCACTGCTACTCCCCAAAACACCTACATTTAAATATTAAAAAATGTTCAATAAATCATACAACATTGATTAAAACTAACTAAACAATGAAAGCATTTAATATTATAACACATTATGAATTATATTGAATGTCCACACCTTGAAATTTATAGCCATCGATGTCAATCACTTATTCATACTATAGCTTCGTTCTCCAAAACACCTACATTTATATCAAAGTGATTTTTTAAGAAAAATAATATTTAACCTACTTTTAACTCAACAATAATGGATGTATTTCTATCATAAACTCTTTGTACTCATAACAAAATGATGGCCTAGGTAGAGTATAAAAAATGTTGTTTCCAACCTCATATGTAAATCTAGAGTTAGAGTGTCAAAATTGTTGAATTTCATCCTAGTATGTGCTATTAATTAGCTTCTTATTGACTCACGGAAGCCTACTGCTAAAAGCCCAAGTATGATTTTCAATAGGACTTTCTAATCATGATCTTATTGATAGTACTAAATTGATAATGTTTTATGATTTAGGCTTAATTCAAGACAAGTTTACCTTAATAATCGAGCCTTTTTAATTATTTAATTTGTTACTAATGATGTTATTAGTCTATGAGAAACTCTTTTATTTTTTTCCTTACTATTATTTACAATAGAATTTAATGCATTAAAAAAAACTTTAACAACAATATTATTTCGATCAAACTTTTTTTTTACATGAATCTTTGAATTTATTTAGTAAAGGTCTCATTTTGTACATCTTTAGTAATTGCATAAAAATTTGGAATATTTTGGTTAATACATCTTATTGGAAAACCATTCATTGAAAAATTTTGAAGCCCACAACCGAATGGTTTGTGATGACCTCTCGCCTTCAAGAATTTATATTATGCTCATCAATTTCAAACCATTTTGGGGTTCTTGAATGTTTTAAAATTTTTAACAAACTCATTACAAAAAGATGGATTTTGAATTTCTTTTTCTTCTTCACATTTAGGTTCTCTCTTATGTAATTTGGAGACACATTGAGTTTCATTGGTTCATGTGAGATATTTATAACAAATATGCAATGAAGTCAAACTTTATTAGATTTGATTCTTAATATGAGATATTTATTTTGCTTTCCAATCTATAATTTTTTTGATGTTCTTGGCTATATAATTGAAGTTCATTTATGTTAACAACTATTAGATTAAATATTTTTATCCCCAATTATTTTCAAATGATTTTATACTTTAATCTTTGTATTCTTGTTCTTTCTTTCATCATTTTATTTAAAATTTGAACCATTTAAGGATGCTATGTTATAGATTATAGTTGTCTTCAATTCTTTTTAAATTTAATAGTATGAAAATATTATTGATGATAGATGAATTATTACAAGTTCTATTTTAGATTTGTATTCTCTTTATCTAGATATATTATTTACCAAAGTCTCTTTGCTTTTTAGGTTAATGCTTGTATATATGTATATATATAACATGGAAAATCTAGATCATGTTCCACCTGTGCCAGATACTTTATTTGCAAATACTAGTAATGAGATAAAAAAATTGAGAGATTCATTAGCACAGGGTGCAAACCCGGGGATATATAGTGAACCATGCATGCTAATATTGCATAGTCTAGAAAAATTAAAAGATGAACTTAAGAGGACTAGTGCATATTCCCCAGACAGAGTGACTGCTATTCTTTCCCGCATGCGGGAAGAAGTACATGGTGACGTTCCCCTTAAACAAATACAAGATAGTGTCACCAAAGAAATGA
>VDFB02138688.1:0-37297 GCA_007258455.2 Sequoia sempervirens
GGGTCAAGGTGTTCCCTCACAACAACTGAAGAAGGATCTTCTCCATCAAAGAGAAGATGAATTATGCTATTGATGATGTCTCCCAAATTTGTAATATGATACTCCACAAACAAGTCTAAAATAATAGTCAAGAAGCCATCATAAGTATCCAAATCTAAAAGACAATGTGGCATGTCTTGTTGCACTAAATCACAAGGAAACAAAATTATGGAATCACAAGCATCATCAACTACAATAGTAGATGGAGGAGATAGAATTCATGACTCAAGAAATGGATCTGATGTGAGAACTCCCAAGTTCAAGAAGCCAAATGTCTCCTCTGAGTCATGGTTCACATGATCAATAGCCAAAGGAACAATGTCACCATCAGAAGCAAAATCTGCAAAGCTATACAACCGAGATGAATGATCAACCACCCCAGTAGCAATGATCTCTTTACTATCCAAGTCTAGAATGATGATTGAATCAGGTGTGAACTCCACAATCCTCCCATCTCCATCATGTGTAATCTAATATATGGAAATAATATTATTCATCAAATGAGGAACACACAAAACATCCTAGAAAGTGTTGTCCCCAAAACTAATAGATCTCTTCCCAATTACACCCATGTATGTATTGTTTCCCATAAAGATAGGAGACATAGTACAAGGTTCAAAAGAAGAGAATATAGACTGTGAAGATGCCATATATGAGATGCTCCCGAATCTAGAAGCCATCTCCCTAATCTTGGACCTAAAAAACCACAAAGAGCTTGTCCTTTTTTTTATGATGTAGATGCTTGACCTTTTTCCTTTTTAGATTGTTTTGAAGAAGGGGAAGGAGGTGATTCAGACATTCTAGAAGGAAAATCAATGTGATTCATTTTGAGAATATGTTTTAATTCATTAATATCCTTCTTATAACAATGGTGTTATTCATGTCCATCCTTCTTACAATATGCACAAGTAGTCCTCTCCTTCTTAGATTATTCCCCTTTAGAAGAGGATTTTTTCTTTGCTTGATCTGAGTGTTGATTATTCTTTGCTTTCTTTTATTTCTTATCTAATTCTACTTTTTTCACCTGACTAACCAACAATGCCTGAGATTTATAAGTCTTGATAAGACCCATTGAGATAATATTTTGTTGCTCATGTATCAACATCTCATAAAATGATGCAAATGAAGGTGTAGTATATGAAAACCCCATAGTCAATCTATGAGTATGAAAGCTAGAAACAAAAGAAGCATAATCGGGACCAAGTTTGTTCATTTTAGTATAGACCAAATGAATTTCCTTATCAATTCCACATGCTTTGCAATGCTCTCTTATATCATTAACCTTAGTGATGTAGTGTTGGATGTTGTCAAAGTTCTTAGGATTAAGGCTCATTAGTTTATTATCAATTTGATAGCCTCTTACTTCATCTATTGGCACCATACAATTTTCAATTTTTCCCAAGCTTCATGAGAATTTTTACATGTAATTCAATTTGGAGCAACAAATCTTAGAGAAACTAGTTCTACGGTATCAAGAGCTTTGGTATGTTTAATCATCCATTTTATCTTTTTATTTGCATCTATAGATTCAAGTACCTTATTTTCAACATATAGAGTATGACCTTCTGTCATTAGAATACTCCATGCATTTTGATGCCATGTTGAATAATTATATGATGTGAACAAAGGGAACCTTAAGAATGATCCATGGCAATGAGAGCACAAATAAGATCAAAGATACCAAGAGACCCCCCAAATCACTCAACCAGGAAATCCCCCCAACAATATATGATTTGGCACTTTATATTTAGTGCATTTACAGTTGCTAGATGCCAAAAACAACAAGCTAGACTTGATCTTAGTGCTTGTAGATGCCAAAATAGACCACAAAATCATGTACAATCTTTGGTACAAAATGAGATCAATCTAATTATACCACTAAAAGGTACACAAAAAATTATGCACTTTCAAAAAAACTGCACCCAAAAATGTTACCGTAGGAGCAAGATATGAGCTCCCGAAGTTCCCAAAATGAGGATGAAGCAACAACACATGTGAGAATCTGCAATTTCTAGAAAATAAATACACCAAAACCAAAAACCGATTGCACCACTACGAAGAGAGAAAAAAATTAGCCCAAATCAAAGTTATGAGCAAGTTATGAGCCTCACACGAGTTGAACTACAAAATCAAAAATCTCATTGGAGAGGGGAGAAATTATTTTTAGAAATGTTGAAGTGGTGTTGACATCAACAACAGAAGAGCTTAAATTTGACAGTTATGTAGGCATCAAAAAAGAATATGCTCCCTACCAAACAAAATATTCTACAAAGAGAAATATGCCAACGAAATATGTTATGGACTCTCCGTATATGTGACAGAATATTCTTTGAAGCTGATTTTCAAAACTGTCAAAATTTTATATTTTTGGCCATCAAAATGTAATAAATGACCATCGGTTATTTATAAGGAATTGTCGTTCTTTTAAAATGTTACTTCCTTTTTGAAATTGAGGTCATCAGGTGGGGATTGCGGGCCCAGTGGCTTTGTGCCATGATATGTATCGCCCTGCGATACTCTTTTTGCAGAGTACATTTGCGGATTAAAAAAATCTGTAGACTCTTTTTTGCTTTTTAAATTTTTTATTTTTATTTTTAAATGAAAAATTTTACAAATGAATTTCAATCAAAGAATTTTAATTTTTCCAAAAAATATTTTTGAAAATTGTACCCAATGAGTATATGACGCAGAGTATGCGGCTCCACAGGAAAAAATTGTCTCACCGGACAACTTCTCTAATTTGGACAAATTGATAGTCGATCTTAAGGTTTTTGGCCCTTTTGGACATGATGGCAAGGTCGGATTTAACCCAAAATGCTCAAAAAATGCAACTACCTTTTGGATCTAGCAACCACACTTTAGCTTCAAACCCTCATAGATTTAGTCTTGTATATCCAATTTAGAAAAAAAAAAGGAAAAATAAAATTTCTATAACACTCTGAATGCAATAGTGAGCTTAGATTTGCACCAGCAAGCTCTAATTTGAACCTACAATAAAGAGCCAAAATGGAACCCCCCCAAATCTAGTATTTCTATCAAGTTTTTTCTGATTCTCTAGGTCATCATACAATGCAAGAGAAGAGCATACTCAACTACTCAAGATTTACCAACTCTCTTCAGAAACAAACTATCTAGTGGCATCCAACCCACTCTAATACCATGTTAGAATTGGCTATGGAGATAGCCTACCAAGATCTTGAACCCAAATAGAAAGCACAAAAAGAGAAGATTTGAATATGAAAAGGATAAACCATATTCTTATCAATTATGATTCAATGAATGTGTGTGTACAATGTAGTAGAAACCCCTTGGTTATATAGCCAAGGTGAGATACAAGATGTCATAGGATTATTTATGACACTTGTGTCTTAATCATATGAAATGAGACAACTTATCACACTTACCTAGGTCTAATATGTTACAATTCAAAAGAGAAGATAACAACTAATGACAACTAACACCTTCTAAAAAGATTCCTTCCTAGGACCTAAGTAAACTTAATATGTAAATAAGTCCCCTAGTAATGAATTAACTAGGTACAAGACTTCATTTACACCAACAACTCTCTTATTCTCATATTCTAAAATACCAAGTGTTGATAACCAATATCCAATATGATTCCAAATACTATGAAACCTAAGGGTCCATCCTCAACCCATGGAATATTAGTCTCAAGGAGTAGGTTTGCACTATAAACCAACAAGCATGATTCTACTATGTGGGGGAGTAGAGCAAGGACAATGTCCATGGAGATTCGTAATTTTCTAATGGAAGTCCGCCAAATAGATTAGGGATAAACATTCATGGAAAAGTTACAACACTTCTATGGAGGACCTTTGTCTCTTGACCCCTAGTTATGCTAGCAGGATCTCATCCAAATGGCCGACACTAGGGGAAAAAAATCCATCATAAAACAAAGCATGACTAACATTATCTACAAACAAGCATGCACAAACATAAAATTCATATGTTTAAGATTGATTCACACACTTATTTCAATAAGAATACACCAATACATCATCATTTAACATCATATTCATGACGAATTTCTTACACATGGATATCACAAAGGGTGTAGTTAGGTGAATCATCTATGATGTCTAACTTACCCTTACCCCAAGATGAATACCCTATATTGTATGCATGGGACACAAAACACAATGTTTAATGGCCTGTCACATCTCATGACACATGAACATAATATTTATTGGATCTCCACATTTCACAATAGATAGAGTCCCTATGAACCTAATCACCCCATGCCAATTAAGTATGATGCACACATAAATTTAAACTTATTCCTATAATATTTTTTCATAACAATTTTATAATTATATCAACTTTCATATATTTTATTTTGCTATTGAAATTTTGTTCCTCATCATATATGATCATGGTTTAACCATCCATTTTCATCTAAGATTTGATACATGAAATGCATCACACTTCTAGAATTACATCGATTTACTAAGGTTTATTTGTTTTATTTATCACTAGTGTCATTTATTCACAAGACATGTGAAGTGAATGGTTGTTTTCTAGGTCCAATCCTAGTTTTCATTTTCCTTTCCTAGCTTCTCTAGGTTCCTTATGTTTTTTAAGTTTTCTAACTATGTACTCATGTATCTCTATGTTTCTACGACCCATAGAAAGGATTTCCTACTCTAAAAATTAGTTTTCATACATTTTTAAATGAATATCTTTGTTTTCCACACAAACAATACAAATAGTGCATAAAAATTAAGATCATTTTATCATATATTAACTTTTATAGTACACAAGTCTAGAGGTACTTATAATATAGTTTTTACATTTCTATATTTTAAAATAATCTAATACATTCTATGTTTATTTCTTCACATATAAGTTTTCATCAAACCATAAAATACATCAAACACTCATAAAAGATAAAAACATTTTACTCAAAATTTGACCAATAAGCTTTAACTCAAAACAAGGATACATGCACATAAGTTTCATATCCCAATTACTAGCAAGGAGGATAACTAAATACGACATTAATGTTTTAATCTACTTAGAACTACTTTAGAATACATACAATTCAATTACATAATTCTACTTTCTAACATCTTTTATTTTTATTTAGCAACTTAACTAAGTTCCTTTCTCCTACAACTCTAAATCTTAAAGGCCACATCGAAAAGGAGCATGATTTTGAAAATACTATCAACATTTATGAAAGAGTTCAACATGAAATGATTGAGAAAATATAAAAGTTGCATACATCAATAACAGCTAACAATAATTTCATGTTATTCTACCTAATCATATCCCTTTCTCAATAACATGAAATATTAATGTATTTACACATATTATAATTATCCAAGTCCTCTAATATGAGGGGACTGTAGTGTAGGAAAATGCATACCCTTGCATTTTCACACTTGTTTGGGCCCGTCTTGCTTTGTTTATCCCTATTTATGTCTTATTTGGTCCTATTTTGCATCCACAAGCCTATTGAATTATATCTTTTTATGGCTAATCCCGAAAAACTTCAAAGGGGAAATGATAATTTAATGATTCTGACTATGTGTCCCTGATTTTTGGGTCGAGGCTAAGATTCCACCTAAGGCATCTTTGTCCCCCAAAGTTCTTGGGACCCTAATTTCAAGTATGCCTTAAATGGACCCCTTTTTGGAGTTTGTGCCCCGAGTTTCATGGATCAGGACTAAGACGCCACCTAGGGCATCTTAGTCACCCTTAGGTTATTTTTTAGGATTTAATTTCAAATCTTGGTGGGATTTAGCCTCCTTTAATTAATGAATTCATATGCCAGCTTGGTGTGGTGTAATTTTAGGATATTAAGCATGGATAAGTATAAATACAAGGTTCTTTCATTCATTTTTCATCTAAGCATTCAAGTATTCATTCCTCATAGAAAATGAGTTCACAAGAGCATTCAAGAACAATTCATCAAGCATTTGGAGCCATCATCAAGATTCAAGAATCATTTCAAAGATCTTCTTGCATCATGTGTGTTTTTGAGCTCACCTTTGTGATGTAGGGTTTTGATTCAAGCAAGCAATTCAAGTCAATATCTATCAATCCTTCCTTTGATTCAAGATCTGCATTCAAGCTAGCCGCCTCACACAAGTTTGCAGATTTCATGATCAGGGTTTGGTGAGTTGCAACATAGCATTTTTTTCATTCATCATTTCTATTTCATTTCAAGGTTTAATTACCAACAAGGGGTTTGACCAAGGAAAACCCCCATTTACTAATAATCAACAAGTTTTTCCTCGCTTGCATGTTTGTGTTTGTAGATTTAGGTTGAAGACTTGAATATTTTTTGTAGTGAAAAGTTGAAAAGTTGCATTACAAAGTTGTCAACTTCATGGAAACTCACCTACAGGCCAAATCTAGAAGTTTCAGAACCTAAGATCAGAGAAGAAGGAAGTACAGACATCAAGCCTTGGGATAACATTTAGAGATTTCATAAATTTAGATCAGGACTAAGATGGTAGCAAGGGCATCTTAATCCTCCAAGTGGAATTTTGCAAAGATTATTTTCGATCATATTCTGGCATCCGAAGATTCCTCATCTGCCTCAAAAAATAGTTGCAGGACTAATAAGATAGTAAGGGCATCTTAGTCCTCCCTAGCATATTTTGACAGCTTCTTTGCATTTCCAAAATCCTCATTACATTTCCAGACTTCCTAGGTACACATACCCTAACCTATTGTTGCATAATTTCATCATTTGCATTCATCATTTAGCTTGCATTATTAGGTTTTGTGAGTTGAATGTTAAGTTATCTTTTTCAAGCTTTTTCTTGTTGGTGAACCCCTCAAAGCTTAAAGAACTCCCTCCTAGGTCTTCCTTGTTGAGAATTGACTCACCCTTTGGGTTGATAGTCAATCCAATTTCGGGTCCTAGAACATTATTGAATGACCAAAGGAGAATAAGGTGGGCATATCCCCTAACCTATTTTCCCATTGGTTCATTTTGGTGAACCCAACATTTTAGAGCATTCATTTTCTAATTTGGATTCCATTAAAATACTAGATCTAGGTTGCATTCATTCTTGCATTACATCTTGCGTTAGTGAAAGTGCATCTAGGGTTTCTCATACTTGCATTAGTGAAAGTACATCTAGGGCTTCTCATATTTGCATTAGTGAAAGTGCATATAGGTTGCATGTTTGCTTTCTTGCATCATCTTATCTCATTGAAAATTTGAAAAAGTGCTTATTAATCATCCTACTTGCATTTAGGAACATTTTCATTGCATTCAACTTTGCATCTAATTGCTTTTCATTAGTTACTTTTTCTTGCATTCATATGCACACTTTTTTGTTTTTAAACATTAGGTCCCTGAGTAGGCAACCTCAGAACATTGTTATCAATCCATATTTGTCTGTTTTTCTGAAGAAAAAAAATTATTGGGACTAAAACACCCTTACTAGCATCTTAGTCCCTATGTAGGTTTCTGCTTCAGAATCTTGTCTAGGTTGATTGCATTTTGTTCCAGTCTCTGGAACTTCAAAATTTCATCAGCAAGACCAAGACACCCTTGCTAGCATCTTAGTCCTCGTGGAGTTTAAAGTTGTAGTTTTTAGGGTTTAAATCTACTTTTTTGTGCTTACTAAGCCTCCTGGTAACATATACTATAAGTTTGGAAATTTTTGGGAACATCTATTTTATGCATCTAGGTCAAAAACATCAATTTAGGACACTCATTTTTGAAATCATTTCAATTATAGGCATCATTAGATCTGAAAATGCTCACATTTCTAAATCTTTGCATAATATGGATAAAAGTACTTTTCACTTTTGCATATACGATGTTTACATTTGATGAGTCCAAATAATGACTCATTTTTGTTAGGATTTATCATATGTTTGTTATTGTTACTACAGGGTTTTAGCACTTGGTTACTAATACTTTCTATGTTATTTCCACCAACTTATGAACTTCGGACATGAACTTATCCTTGTAAATTTTGATGGTATTAACCTGCTATGTGATATATCTATATTAACTTTACATGTGATGGAATGAATTTTATTCTAAGGTGATTATGAATATACAATTGTCTTCTGTATGCTAATGTCATAATGCAGGTTTAGATTAAGATGCAGATATAAATAGAGCTTGCAAGGTGGAAGAAGTTCATGCCAACTTCCTGGTTGCTAAAGGAGTCAAAAAGAGATGAAAATTAAAGAGGTCAATGGTTGGAAACTTCCAACTCATGTGGAAGCTATAACTTAACTTTAAATGACCATGTCTATTAGTTGAGTAAATTTAGGAGGTGTTTCTATGTTGGATCCTCATTGAGGCAAGACTAGTTTGACTAAATCTTATGCATGCATAACCTCCTTCCTCCTTTTCATGCTTTCAATAAATGGCGTCCTCCTAGTCCATTGGAGTCGGCTGCCTAGTTAGTTAGAGTTAGTTAGAAGCTTTCCTTCTATAAATAATGATTAGATGTTCCTCTTCATGGAGTTGGACGTTATGATATTGTACTTTCATTTTCAATTTCAATGAATATAGTCATGTTGTTGTTATGATGTAACAATGTTTTTAATGAATAAAATGATACTTTAATTTGTTGCATTTGAGTTAGTTTTGGGAAGACTCATTCAAGGGGGGGCACTTGGTGAGAATTCCATCCATTCAATTTAGTAGTTACTTTTTTGTTTAGTAATTAGTTATGGTCTTAGTAGCTATTTGTTCCTATAGCCATTAGACCTTTTTTCTGTATCTATTCCTGTAGCCAAGGTAGACAAAGTAACTTCTTGTATGTTTGTTGAGACTTATGTTTCTATCATTCATTTCAGTTCAGTTTAGTTGTTGATTTATGCTCAGTATTTATGCTAATTCCTTTCAAACATTTCACTTTCATTACTATTTCCTCTCTAGTTATAGGATAAGGATGACTACAATTGAGTCCTAGTGCACAGATAGTGTTGACCCATTTCAAGTTCACCTCCCTAGGTTGATAATGAAATGAACCTTCATGATGAGCAAGATAACTACTTAGTGCAGATATATAATATCTAATTTATAGCTTTAAGGGCTTAGTTATTGAACCATTAGAGGAGGCCAACATTTTTGGTGCCATTGCAGGGGATGGTGTCAAACTAGGAAGTTCTTCAGAGTCATTTCCAGTTTCTTTCTTATTTTTAGTATCTTTGAAGTTTGTTTTTAGCATACTTTTCATTCGAATAAAGTAATGATTCACTATTATTTCACTAATTCTTTGTGTGAGTTGGCTGATATCGAGTTAATATCGCATGCATAGGGGCAAGAGAAGAGATGCTCTAAGGAGATTCCTTCCTATTGACCGTAATCCTGATAACCAGCTAGTTGAGTTTCAAAATATTCCAAGAGATGAAGAAGGAGAGGCAAATCCTTTCATTGATGCATTTCCTAATTTGACCAGTTCTGAAACTTCCTTTGAAGAGCAAGCTACCCAAAACCTGATTGAGAATCCATTTACTTTGATAATCCATCAAGCAATTATGGCTGGCCAAAATAGACCTAGCCATCCAACTTTTCCATTCCCTATCACTCACCAAAATGAAGTTGATAACCTCAAGAACATCCCTATTTTAGTTCTTCCCAAATTCTATGGGATTGTAATAGAGGACCCTGACACTTTCTTGTTTGAATTTGATATCCTCTATAGAAGCTATGATTACACTACTGATGATCGTAGGCTTAAATTTTTTCCTACTACCTTGAAGGAAGTTACATTAAGATGGTTTATGGGCTTAGGTAGGAATACTGTAGATACTTGGGATGATATGAAAGAAAATTTTATTGACAAGTATAAAGAATACTGTAGAGGCAGTGATATGAGAGGAGATGATATCTTCAAGATCCAGCAAAAGGAGGATGAAAGTTTGGAGGACTGTATTTCAAGGTTCCTATTTTTTCTACAGAAATCCCCACATCATGCACTCAATGAAGATTCTCAAAAGTTTCTCTTCATTAGAGGGATCAATGAAAATTGTACTAATTCTCTAGAATTGATAGGAGGAGGAGATATCACCCAAGTTCCCTGGGATGATATTAAGAAGATATGTTAGAATTACTCCAAGGCAGCTATAAAGAAAGGAAGAGGTTACCAATCTTCTATGGGTAAATCCTCCACTAATGGAGTTTCAAGGATGGAAATGACTCATTTGCTATTAGATTTCAAGCAAGATATCATAAACAATATGGCCACTCAGCTAGATACACTTCAAGCAAAGAAGAAACATGAGGAGGTAGAGGAAATGTTGGTAGAATATTGTCCTCATTGCAGGAAAAATAAGAAATAAAGATTTAAAATGGTAGCCAACATTGACAACAAGAAAATTCCACTCGAATTCAAGACAATTTAGGGTGATGATGATCAGGTTTTCTACATTGCACAAAGAAGGCCATGGGCTCCAAGACAAGGTATGCCACTAGACCCATTGTCTTTTAGTGGACCTTATTTGAATTCTTATGTATCTGGTAATCAATGGCAACCCCCATACCCATCAAAATTTGGAGGCTATCCACCTCAGCCTTGGAACAACCCTCCAAATACTTGGCCCAATTACCAAAATACTCCACCTTAGTGGCAGCAATTCCAAGGGAATTGGCAGCAACATCAAGGGGTGGTAACAAGCATCGATGGAGGCGACTGATAAGCCAAACAGTGGTTACATCTGATCGCCTCCACAGCCTCAACAACTTGCCAGAATGCCTCCTCCTAACTCCAAATGCTAGCACACTGGAATTGCTTAGTTATAGCTCAGCCCACACCTAGCCACGAATAAAAACCAAATGTGACCCAGGTTTACTCTGTAGATCCCAACCAATTTCTTGCATATGCTGTGAGTGTGAGTGATATTCATCTACGTTCAAGAACCACTTTGTCATCTCCTTCCACCCCTATTATAATAGAGCTTCCTGTGGAAGAAGAGGAGCATCAAAATTTATCTAATATCCCTACTCAGTCAAGTGTGCCCAAGTATCCTGAACCAATTCGGTAGTCTGATCCAGACCCACCATTTCCTCAAAGGTTAGAAGTTGTTAAACAAAAGGAAGAAACAACCTTTGATATTTTGGATCAGTTAAAACACATATGTGTCAAGATACCTTTGTTCCAGGCCATAAAATATGTCCCCATATATAGTAAGGCAATTAAGGAAGCATGTCTCAAAAATCCAGGGAGGAAAAAGAAGGACCTCACCACCATTCATGTGGTAGGGCAGTTGGCAGATATCATGCTTGGGAAAGTAACTATTCCTAAATATACAGACCCAGGTAGTTCTATAGTTGGAGTCATTATGAATGAAATCCAAGAAAAGAATGCTCTAATAGACTTGGGATCAACTATCAATGTGATGACTAAGGATATCTTCAGTAACTGAATGTTATGAATCTGAGACCTACTCCTATTGTCTTGCAGCTTGCTGATAGTTCCACTAGCAAACCGGATGGTATAGTAGAAGACATTGTTGCTACTCTAGACTCTTGGGAATATCCACCAGACTTCATGATCATTTCCCCTAAAGCTACATTAGGAGGGTATCAAATTATCTGGGAAGGTTGTGGTTAGCTACAACAAAAGCTTACATTGGATTTCAGTCAGGGGACATGACTATTTCTAATGGGGGAAGCACTAAAAAGCTTATCCTTTACCTCCTGCTCAAGCATCTCATGATATGGACAACCCCATCTAGTCAAATGTTGGAGAAGAGGTTGAGGAGGTCAATTCAGTGGCACAACTCATGATGATAGGAAAAAGTCCTTTTATGCAGCTTCAAGAAGAGGATGAAATATTATCCCATATAATTCAGAACCATTGTGAAGTGCATGAAGAACCACCCACTCATGAATCTAGCTTTGCATGTCCATTACAGATACTTCTGCTAGCTTCTCTTGCACCTGAATTTCCTATAGCAATAGATATGATTCATACATTATTACTACATGAATTAAGAATTCCAAGCATCAGTGAACAACCATGATTGAGTTGATCACACAAGTACAAGTTTCAGAGGGGAAACGTTTGAATATTAATAACAAGCTTAGTCAGGAAAAATAGTTGTCCTTGACAGACCTATTAAAGTTGCATCAGCATGCATTTGCATGGGATTACCATGACATGAAAATATTAGGTCCCAGACTCTGTACTCATATGATCTACATTAGAGATGAATGCACACCAGTAAGGCAACCACAAAGGAGAATCAACCCTGCATTGAGGGAGATTGTGAAAGGAGAACTACAGAAGTTATTGGATGTGGGATTTATCTACCCTATCTCAGACAGCCAATGGGTTTCCCCCTTTGGTAATTTTGTCTAAAAGGGGAGGTAAATGGAGAGTTTGTGTTGACTATAGAAAACTAAACTTTTCCACCAAAAAGTGTTAGTGTGAAAGGGGTAATTTATCTAACTAGTTCATTCTTATCTAGTTCTCCACTAAAGTCCTCTTCACACTAGCTTAACTTTACATAGGGATAAGGTGGTTGAGCCTTTAATGACATGATTTGTCACACCTCATAGGATTCCAACACTTGTCATAATCTGGTTGCATCCATCTCTCCCCTTGGCCTATATAACCAAGGAATTTCATTTGTAATTCTCAATTCTCAAGCTGAATATAGCTTTGCATTCTTGAGAGGAATATAGTTTATTCCTCATATTTTTTGTTTTGCTTTCATTCAGTCATTAGCTTCTTGGGTATGCTAGTTAGCAAATCTCACATGGTATCAAAGCAGTTTTTGACTTGTGGGTTAGCAATCCTTTAGGAAATCTAAGAGTATAGATTTTTTTCATAGCATTGAGTATGCTTTTCTCTTACATCCTCAAATGATTTCGAGAATCAGAAAGGTGTGAAGAAAATATCAATTTCTTGGAGGGTTCATATATTGACTTGTCAGTTGTAGGTCTACTGAAGCTTCTTGGAGATATTTTGAGCTCACCATTAAGTCCAGAGCAGCCAGGACATTTAGATTTGCACCTTGTTTCACCTTAAATGGACATTGGATTCTAGATCTGCAATAATTTGAAACAAGAGGTTCATTGCGAGGATCTAATAAGCAACTATCATTACGAGGCATTTTGGATTAAATCTAACCACATGCATGTCGTGCTTTCGAGGAGGCACGAAAACCTTAAAATCAATTGTCAAAACATAGATTTTGGACAAAGTTACCAGGTAAGGCAAAACAAAATTGTCCAAGGAGCCATTTTGCCCCCATGAACAAACAAATAATATTTTTTATTTTAAAATAAAAATATTTATTTATGTTTCAAATAAAAAACCTTTTATTTTGTTTAAAAAAATATAAATCATTTTATTTTTTTCTTTGTTTTTCAAATAAAAATATATTTATGATTTAATAAAAAATGCAAAAAAAATATATATGTAGATATATATTTTGATTTTTTTTTAAATTGCAAAAAAAAACTATATTTCTATAAATATATCATTTTTCATTTTAAAATAAAAATAAAAAATAAAAATTACAACTAAAAATTTCATTAAAAAAAATCATTGAAATTTTTAAAAATAAAAAACAATTTAAAAAAAAAACAAATTTAAATCATTTTTTTTTCATGTCATGTACCTGTGTAGGACTGTGTAGGACTGCACAGGCCTGCACGCGGGTACAAGTTGTGCATGGCGCAGTGCTACAGTATTTTTAAATATTAAAAAAATTCAAACTCTTTAAAAAGATTTGCTGAAATTTATTTCGGTCAACATACTTTATTGTTTTTTAATATTTTTTATGTTAAAAAATATAGTTTCCTAAAAGTCCGTCGATGGTTTTTATTAAAACCCATTTCTTTTCAACTAACTTTTTTAAATGTGCCAACACATTTTAATATTTTTTTTACTAAAAATTTAAAATCCATCCCATTTATTTTACTTAACCTGTTTATTATTTTTTTTTAATGTTTTCATTTTTTAATTAAAAATATAAACTCTAAACTTCCACCAAATTTGGAGGGAACATTTAAGCGGTAGTTAAGTTGGAGGTCAGCTAAATTTATTTGGTAGGATTACTATATTTAATAAAGTTTTGTTGGAATTTTGTGAGATATCTAAGTTTGGTGGGTAGCTTTGGTAGAAGTTTTTGCCAAATTTAATTGGAAATTTTCTGACCCTCTTCGTTGATGCATTGTTTTTCAGGCCAAATTTGAAAGTTGATAACTCAAGCTCCTGACCTCTGTTTTCAATGCAATTTTTTTTATTTGGGCTAACTTTTTGTGCTCTACACATTGGTGAAGCTAGTTTCAGATTTTGGCACATGGATTTTTCAAAAATTGTTGATTCTCAGGGAGGACTCCTCGCCATTGTTGTTTTACAAATTTCAAAGTTGCATAACTTTTGCATATGACCTCAGATTGAGTTGATTCCTTTTTTGAAAGTGCATGATTTTTTGTTTACTTTGCATTTTTGTTGTTTATTTCATATGAAATTGTATAAAATGTATACTTTTAGCACATGCTCATTTCTTAAGGATTTACAAAAGCATTGAAATCTAGAAATCTGTAATTGCACTAAATATAAAGTGCCAAATCATTTTTTTCTTGGGGGGGCTCTTTTATTGAGTAAATAAGGGGGGTCTCTTGTTGTCTTTTGTTTTTCCTTCACTATGGGTACATTTAAGTTTCCATTGCTCACGCCCTAGAACTATAACACATGGCATCAAAATGCATGGAATGCCTTAATGCAACTAGGATATACACCTTATGTTGAAAAGAAGGTAACTAAACTCACAAATGATAAGGAAAAAATACTCTAGATATTTGAACATACAAAAGCTCTTGGTTGTCTAAGGAGTTTAGTTTCTCTTGATATCATGTTTCACATTGAAGAATGTAAAGATTCACATGATGCATGGGAAAAATTAAAAAATATCT
The DNA here is from genome assembly GCA_007258455.2 of Sequoia sempervirens. Lineage (NCBI taxonomy): Eukaryota > Viridiplantae > Streptophyta > Pinopsida > Cupressales > Cupressaceae > Sequoia > Sequoia sempervirens. The sequence goes on from VDFB02138688.1 coordinate 14,918, forward strand.
ATGGAACAAATAATGAAGTTCGTGGTTATCAAATTGATAACAAACTAATGGGTCTTGATTCAAAGTCTTTTGATAATATCTAGGATTATGTAACAAAGGTCAATGACATTAGAGCACAATGTAAATCATGTGGCTTAGAGAAGAAAGACATTCAACTTGTCTATCACTCTAAACAAACTTGGACCTGAATTTGCAGCTTTTGTTTCTAGCTTTCATACTCATAGGTTGACAATGGGATCCACATTCACTACACCTTTTTTTGCTTCATTTTCTAAAATGTTGATGTAGGAACAAGGTAAGCTTCTTTCGATGGCTTTTCTTAAGCCTTCATACTCACAAGCTTTGATGGATGGTCAACCAAAGGGTCGGAAAGAATCAAGGAAACCTGACAACAAACAAAAGTAGTTCAAGAAGAAGTCACAAAGAGATCAAGCACAATCATCTTCAACAACAAAATTTTACTCCAAGTCCTCTTCAAAGGGGAATTTTCAAAAGGAGTGACCAACTTGTAGCTACTGCAAGAAACCTAGTCATGAGGAAAATTCTTGTCATAAGAAGCAAATTGATGAGTTAAAGCATCTTCTTAAAAGGAACAAAATTAATCTTCCTTCTTCTATTGCTCAACAATCCTCTACTCCTTCCAAATTAGGTAAAGGGAAAACACATGCACTTGTTGCTATTACTAATTCTTTAAAAGATTGGATTCTTGACTCGGGTGCATCACATCACATGGGTTCTAGTAAAGAATATTTTTCTTTGTTGGAGCCTTGTTTTGTGCCCCGCATTCTCATTGGGGATGATTCTCTAGTGGAAGTCATTAGGAAGGGTTAAATTGATACTGGAAATGGTAAATTTGAGGATGTCCTTTGCATACCTGATTTGTCAGCCAACCTTCTCTCCATCTACCAAATCACTCAGAATGGTAGAAAATTTGAATTCACTCTAGATTATGTCAACATCAAGAATCTTGAAGATAATGCACTCCTTGTAGTTGGTAAGGCCAATCATGAATCTTGCTTGTATGCTTTCTCTCATTTTGTACCTAATTCACATTCCACTGCATTGCTCACCCATTCAAATTTTATGAGCAAACTATGGCATGAGCGGTTTGGCCATCTCAACTACCGCTATCTTCAACAACTCGAGAAAGAGAATATGGTCACGAGTCTTCCTCTAATAATTTTTTTTGATGGTGTATGTCCAAGTTGTGCCTTGGGAAAACATCTTGTGGACAAGTTCAACAAAGGGAAGGCTTGGAGGGCTTCAGAAGTCCTTGAATTGGTTCATAGTAACTTGGCAGATCCTTTTCCATCATTCTCCTTCAGTAAGGCTTGTTATTCCAAATCAAGACAAGAAAACTTTCACCTATTCTTGGGGGACTTATGCCTATTTTGTACTCCCATTTGGTCTATTCAATGCACCTACAACCTTCCAAAGATAAATTATTAGTATATTCTCAAATATTTCACATGATTGTATGGAGATCTACATAGATGATTTCACTACTTATGGTACTAATTTTGCAGCAGCATTAGAAAACCTAAGAAAGGTTTTATAGAGATGTGAGGACCATAATCTATCCTTGAACAATGAGAAAAACTTTATCATGATGCAAGAAGGAGTGTTCCTTGGCAGTTATATTTCTCAAAAAGGAATTCATGTGTCCAACCCAACCAAAATTGAGGTAATTACCGATCTTTCCATTCTTGTCAAGCAAAAATATGTTAGAAGTTTCCTGGGACATGTAGGATACTATAGGCACTTCATAAAAGATTTCAGTAAGATGGAAGCACCACTTTATGATCTTTTAACTAAATATGTTGAGTTCCAATGGACAATGGATTGTGATAAAGCATTCTCTTATTTAAAAATAGCATTAACCCATCCTCCTGTGCACAAAGGCCCTAATTGGCGACTCCCTTTCCATAGTCACACAGATGGATATGATTATGCTATAAGGGTTGTCTTAGGAAAAAAGGAGGGAGCAATAGAGAATGCAATCTACTTTGTCAGCAAGAACCTACAAGGGGCTAAGTTTAACTACACAGTAACAAAGAAGGAGATGTTGGCAATCATTTATGCTCTCAACAAGTGCAAGCATTATAACACAGGATGCCAAATCTTTTTCCATATATACCATGCAGCCATAAAATACCTTATGAACAAGCAATTGATTACAGGAAGGTTATCAAGGTGGTTGTTGTTAATGCAAGAATTTGATATCACCATTATAGACAAGCCAGGTAAGGAAAATGTTGTGGCAGATTTTCTCTCCAGATTGACCACATCAGAGGACACTCAAGTCATTGATGAATCCTTTCTTGATGAAAATTTTTTCTCCATCATTGTGCACACACCTTGGTATGCAGATATAGCCAACTATTTGGTCACAGGAAGAGTTCCCCCTCATTTCTCTCCAAAAGAGCATAGGGTTCTTATTGAAAAACAAAATCCATTCTCATGGATGGTAGGTTGTTTATTCTATACTAGACAAGATCATGTGATGAGAAGATGTATAAGAGAGAATGAAACTTATGATATACTACATGCATGCCATAATGAACCCTATGGGGGACACTTTGCAGCTAAGAGAACAACCATGAATATTCTCAATACAGGGTATTACTAGCCTACACTTCATAAGGATGCAGGAAAATACACTAGAAAATGTGATAGGTGTCAAAGGATGGGCTGACCAACTAAATCATATGAGATGCCTCTATACCCTCAAGTAGTTATCACACCATTTGATAAATGGGGACTTGATTTTGTAGGCCCAATTGATCCACCATCAAATGGAAAATCTTACATTTGTGTTTGTACTGATTATGTGACTAAATGGGTTGAGGTCAAAGCCATGAAACATTCTAGGGACAATAAAGTTGTTGAATTCCTCTATGAAGTAATCTTCACATGCTATGGAGTTCCTAGAGAAATAGTCATAGATCAAGGGGCTCGGTTCACATCCACTCTTGTCACAGCATTGGTGAATGAGTATAATGTCAGGCATAGAAAATCTACACCCTATCACCCTCAATCCAATGGCCAGTCTGAGGTAACAAATAGGGAAATAGAATCTATTCTGACCAAAATAGTAGCAATCCATAGAAAATATTGGGAAAATAGGTTGCTAGAAGTTGTTTGGGCCTATAGAACCACTTGGAAAACCACCACTGGTTTTACTCCCTTTGAACTATTATATGGAAAAACAACAATGATGCCTATAGAGTTTGAGTACAAAACTCTTCGAACAGCACTAGACCCTGGAATAGATATATCTAAGGCAGAAAAGGACAGGGTTATGCAACTAAATGCCTTATATGAGATGAGGAAATTAGCTCTCCACCATGCTAAGATGGTGTAGAACTAGAGAGTTAGATGGCATGATAAATAAATCAAAGAAAAGAAGTTCCAACTAGGTGACTGGGCACTTCTTTATGATTCCAAGTATAAAGACAACTTAGGAAAACTTCAAACCTAGTGGTTGGGACCATATGAGATTGCAAAGGTCTTTCCTAATGGTGATGTTCAACTTAAAAAAATTGATCATATCAGGTTCAAGCTCCTGTTCAATGGTCATCGTCTCAGGCTATACCATAATCCTGCCTCAAAATAGGAGTTCATGCAGTAATTTATTGAATACCAAAACTATGAAGCTCCTACAACTGAAGGAAGCAAACCTAGTGTTCAACCTTCTGCCTAGTCAAAGGTATGCATGCAACCATAATAAAAATTTCCACTTTTTGTGGGAATTAATTTCTCCATTTATAAAACTACCCACCCATTCATCTCCAACCCCTCTCTCTCTTTCTTCCACATCACTCCACCATTACTTCATTTAATAGCTCCATCATAATTTTTTGATGACCGGTACTTCCTTCCACACTTTTCAAAACATTCCAAATTTTCAGGTACATGTATAACGCTTAATGTATATTAATTACCTTACATGCATTTGTTTGATTACTGTACTTTAATATTGATATTTCACATAGCAAATCCTGTTAGTATGCCCTATTATACCATACTTCCATTCCAGCCTGTGTGGACACATGCTTTTATTTAGGTTGGGGGGGGGGGAAGTGTGAACCTATGTGTCATACATGTCATTAGTCATATTTCATGCACCAACATGGCAGTAAATTTGAAATGATGAAGTTGAAGTGACATTCTACATGCATGATATGACATTAAGCCACTTCCATTTTTTTGATAATACCCCTCCTTTATGTCTTATTTACTGCCTTGGTCATAATCATAATGCCAATACAAAGGTAAAATTGAGAGGTCATACAACATTGGTGTTAGTATTGGTGACAATTGTAGGAAGTGGAAGAGAAATCAAGTTTTCAGCTAAAGGATTGCTGGAAAGAAGTCTTTGTAGAGGCATTTTTCAGAGTGTGAGTGGAGGCAATGGGAGGTTAGTTAATCAAAATTGAACCAATAGTTCACCAAGTAATCCTACAGGATGCACTCTGTGAGCTTGAATTATGGAATTTTGGTTGGCTAGATTACTTTCTGAAGCTAAATAGTTTCAATAATGACATTGCCTTAGAATTTGAACAAACATTTTCTAATGGTGAGGAAATGGTGAAAGGATTAAAATTTATAGCCACCGAAGAAAGGATTGTTGAAGTGTCAGGTTTTCCCACTAAAGGAGAACCCTACCATGCTTCTAGGGATGCTAGATCAACTAGAGAATAATCCATTAAGCCTAGTGATCCTCCACTTGTTATAGAAAAACAAGGAACAAGAAGACTTTCTTTGTTGAAAACATGGAAGCAAGTTCTTGTTTATATTATCAAATACATTACCTACGAGGGTCACCAATCCTATCTTCATTCTGTGCATTTCAAGCTTTTGAATCACATGATACATGGCAGGAGGATGAATGTGCCAAACGTCCTATACAATATTCTTACAATCATGGCTACTGAGACACAAAAAGATAAGGAAAACTCTATTTCCCATCATTGTTTGATTAAATTGTTGGTAGAAAAGTCTTTGCAAGATGTGTCCAATATGTCATGGGATGAATTTTTAAACATTAAGAAGTTCAAATTAGAAAATTTGGGTCCTATAGATCAACCCTTAACTCATAGGGTTAGTGGGGATGAGGAGGTTATTAAATTCACTCTTGGAGCTTCAACTTTTGGGGCAATTCCTAGCACAAACCCTCCTATAGCAAAACTTGTAGCAAAAACTAGTTCCTTTGAATCTGATCATGCAAATGAAGATAGTTCATCTTCGGACCCCAATTTCGGTGTTTCCCCTAAAACCACAATTTACACTAGGGCTTCTATTCAAAAGGAGGAAGCAAAAATGAGAAAAGAAAAAATTGGCAAAGGGAAGGCTAAGAAGAAAAAACCAAAAAAGGTAAATCCTAGCCCTAGGAAGTGGAAAACTGAAGAAGTTGAGCATCCTGTAGCTGTTGGGAAAAATAAAATTCCTCCAAGGAAATCAAAATTGACAGAGTTTTCTACTAGTATGCCTCCAAAAAGGAGCCATAGACTCAAAGGGAAACCTAGAAAGAAGGCAGAAGCTCCTAAGGGGCAGGAAAACATAGGATTGGTAGAACTCACTCCTGTTGCAGAGCAAGTTGAACATCAAGAACCAATGCAGGGGAAGATCCTAGCAGGAAAGCACATACCTCCTACTTTTTCATGGGCACTAGTAGCCCCGGATTTATGGAAAGAAATGCAGGAGAAAAAAGAAGAATGGAATAGAGAAAAACTTAGGCTTCAGGAAGATATCAATGAAAAAAATGAAGAAATTGAGGAGAAGAATGCAGAGATTACTACATTAAAAAATAAGGTAAACAATGTGGTGACTCTAGTACCACAAATTATGGAATGTAGGACTCTCCCAAGGGTATATGCATTGCATTAAGGGAGTGTAATATTTCTTTTAAGTTTTCAAGGATCATTTTTGGTCTAAACTCTTCCATTGAAACCCCACAAGAATTTTTTAAAGCTTACCAATCCTCTCCTAAAATTAAGAATTTACTATGTGAGTTGTATTTGCACAACTATGTTGTTCCCAATGACCATGAATGGAATCCATTGCTATATATTGGGGATGTTCACTTTAGGGCATTAATGTCATGGATTCAAAATGAAATCAGCTGGGGGCAACAATTCAAAATATACAGAGAAAAATAAATCCATAACCCTATCTCTAAGAGTTGAATCAAGCAATCCTATAGATATCTTCTACACATAGCACAAACTTCTTTACAATCCAGAGTACAAAAAGAGGATCATGCCTTCTAGGGAGGAAGCATACCTAGAATATGAACAGGTAGCTTCCATAGTAGAAAAGACAATATTAGGATATTTATCACATAGATGGAATGACATTTTAGATTAGTTAAAACAGGTCGATCCTCATTTCGTGCAAAATTATTATGTAGCTTGTAAATGAAGCATCAGGTATATACATCTTGGGAGGATGAAGTAGCACTATTGGCTCCCATTAATATTTCACCCACCTATTCTATTGTGGCCAGTACCAGACCACATAACTTATTGGTATGATGTAGATGTAGAGAGGCCAAGGTGAGGAAAATTGGAAAGCAAGTAGGGGTTCTATTGGGACCCAAATTTAGAAACTGCAGGGACTAATCAAGGGCAGACATAAATTGGTGATTTTAGGGCTTTGGTAAGGCAAAGGAATCAGGTTCCCTCTACTGGAGGACCAGTAGATCATTAGGTTGGGGGGAGACGATGAGTCCAAATAATGACTCATTTTATCATATGTTTTTTATTGTTACTATGGGGTTTTAGCACCTGGTTACTAATACTTTCTATGTTATTTCCATCAACTTATGAACTTTGGACATGAACTTATCCCTATAAATTTTGATGGTATTAACCTATTATGTGATATATCTATATTAAATTTGCATGTGATTGAATGAATGCTATTCTAAGGTGATTATGGATATACAATTGTCTTGTGCATGCTAATTCCATAATGCAGGTTCAGATTAAGAAGCAGATATAAATAGAGCTTGCAAGGTGGAAGAATTTCGTGTCAACTGCCTGGTTGCTAACGGAGTCAAAAAGAGATGGACGTTAAATAGTTCAATGGTTAGAAACTTTCAACTAGTGTGGAAGTTATAACTTAACTTTAAATGACCATGTCTATTAGTTGAGTAGATTTAGGAGGTGCTTCTATGTTGGATCCTCATTGAGGCAAGACTGGTTTGAGTAAAACTTGTGCATGCATAACCTCCTTCCTCTTTTTCATGCTTTCAATAAATGGCATCCTCCTAGTCTATTGGAGTCAACTGCCTAGTTAGTTAGAGTTAGTTAGAAGCTTTCCTTCCATAAATAATGATTAATGTTCCTCTTTAGGGAGTTGGATGTTCTGATATTGTACTTTCATTTTCAGTTTCAAGGAATACAATCATGTTGCTATGATTTAACAATGTTTCCAATGAATAAAATGATACTTTAATTTGTTACATTTGAGTTAGTTTTGGGAAGACTCATTCAAGGGGGCCCACTTGGTGAGAATTCCATCAATTCGTTTCAATAGTTACTTTTATGTTCAATAATTAGTTATGGCCTTAGCAGTTATTTGTTCCTACAGCCAAGGCAAACAGAGTAACTTCTTGTTTGTTTGTTGAGACTTCTATTTTTCATTCATTTCAATTTAGTTTATTTTTTGATTTATGCTCAGTATTTATGCTAATTCCTTCCAAGTATTTCACTTTCAATACTATTTCCTCTCTATTTATAGGATAAGGATGAATATAATTGAGTCCTAGTGTACACACAGTGCTAACCCATTTCAAGTTCATGTCCCTGGGTTGATAATGAAATGAACCTTCATAATGAGAAAGATAACTACTTAGTGCAGATATCTAATATCTAAGTTATAGCTTTAAGGACTTAGTTATTAAACCATTAGGGTAGGCCAACAACATTCATAAAACTTTGCATGAGTTTAATAAAAGTTCTTTTCATTTTTGGATATACATTGTTTGCATTCTTAATTTTTTGCATACATTGGATAAAATTGTTTTGCATCTTTGGATACATATTTTTTACATTATTAAATCATTGCATGAGATGGTTAAAAGTGTTTTTCATTTTTGGTCAAACAATGTTAGTACCTTACCTTTCTAGGCACACTAAGAAAAAGTTCATGTCCCCTCCCTATGAGAGTCTTTTAGTGAAAGAGACCATGCACAATCCTAATGATCATATTCGTTCTTCTCATAATATCTCTCCTATTGGAGAAGAAGATATTTCAGTGTTAGAAGAACCAATCAATGAGAGTTTTGAGAGTCCTAGTTGTTTCTCTCCTTCTACCTTTCATAGTGGACAAGACATTGATGAACAAAAAGAAACAATCATAGGTAATCATGACAACCACATAACACAACAAGAGACCTTTGAAACCTACCCACATTCATCTCCCAACATCTTCTCTTCTTGTGATAATGATGAGGATATGTTGGTGTTAGATAATCAAACCTTTAAGATCTATGACAACCCTCTCTATATTCCTTCCCTTATTTTGGAAGATATTATAGGATAAAGAAACAAAATTACAGATAATCATGATATGTGTTATTCTCCTAGTATCTCTCCTAGTTGTGAGGAAGATTCCTTTGTGTTAGAAGATAAAACCAATGAAAGTCATGAGAAAAAAATTCTTGAACAAGATAATGACATCATTGATAAGTAAGACAATTCAACCATTGATCATTCCCCTACTTGCGATGAAGTCATTTTGGAAGAACCAATCCTTCAATGTCAAGAACATTTGGTCTATAGTTCTCCTAAAAACTCTCCTACTAGAGAAGGTATAAGAGTGGAAGAAAATGAGAACATTGACAATAGTAATTCCTTATATGAAGATGATGAAGTAACATTAGAATCCTCTTCACTAAGAGATCACAAAAATAAGGATAAGTCTTATGAGGTCATGCACATTAGATACCTCTTAAAGTACTCTCCTAAGCCTAAACTTATCATTTATCCACCTTCTCAAAAACCACAAGTTCAAAAAAAAACATGTCCTTATCCTCGAACCACCTAAGAATAATGTTTCACAACAACTAAGTTATGATACCATTTCTCATACATACAACACTAGGAACAATCTGCAACCAAGACAAACACCTTCAATATCCCTCCCATTACCTAATCCTATCTTGCCTAGTGCCCCTCGCTTTCCTTCCCAAAGTGGAAAGGAGTATAATATTTTTTAACAACTTAGGAATACTTTTGCAAAGATATCCCTATAGGACCTAATTCAGAATTCACCTAATTATCACACTATGCTTCAAAAAGCCTTGCAACAAGTTGTGGTTCCCTCTAGTGCAAATTCAAATGACATAGCAGCAATGATTCAAGGACTGAATGCTAACATTTTTTTCCACCAAAGTGAGCTCCCTCCTTTGGAAGTGCACAAACAAAATGATGCTTTCATGATCATAGCTCAATACAATAGCACCAGGATAAAGTGAACCTTTGTTGATAATGGCTTTGCCCTTAATGTTTGTAGTATAAACCTTTTGGATAAGCTTGGTTTCGATAAATAAAAAATCAAACCCGTCTCTTTATCTATTAATGGCTTTGATAACATGGGAAAATGACCACTTGGGATGATCACATTACCTATTAAAGTTGAGAAAGTTACATTACAATCCCCAATCCATGTTATGCCTAATGATCTTTTGTACAATCTCCTTTTAGGCAGACCATGGATTCATGAGATGCATGCAGTGCCTTCAACTCTTCATTGTGTAATGAAATATTTCAATAACAAAAAAGTGTACAAAATAAAAGCTTATCCTAAACCAAACAGTTGCTTAAACATTAATAAAAATAAGGAAAATCCTTTAAAAACATTGACACAACTACACAAGTGGAATTTGTACAAGAATAAAAAATAGATAGATGCCCTAAACCCTTCAAAGTGATATTGCTAGAATTTGGGGTCATTGAGTTTTGAACCAAAATTCATGGGAGAATGCAAGATCATAAACAAAGACTCTAAAAAAGAAAAGAAAAAGCGGTAATGTCAACACAAAATTTAGAAGACCCTTCAAAAGCATCCACCTCAACCACTTTAGAAGAAAAATCAAATTATACAACAAACTTTGACAAAACTGACTATCAACAACCACTGAATCCAAAAGAGATTCAAAGAAACTTTATGGAAGAGGTTATTAAATGATGAAACAACTTGGCTATAGTGGAAAAGGATGTGGTGTTAGAAAACAAGGTATTTGTGTTCCTATAGATCCTCAAACACAACAAAAGAATAGTGGTCTTGGTTATTGTCCTTTGATAGAAATAAACAAGCCTTCACTTAACATCAACACTCTTACAAAAGATTCCTCTAAGATGACTTTAACAATAGTGCATCCTAAATTGATAAACACTAGTGGTCTTGATTGTTATCATTTGAAAGAAATAGAGAAGTGCTTGCTTAACATTAATGTCATCATGCAAAACATTAATGATTTGAATTCATTAGATTTTACACCTTCCTTTAAAGAAGAGTACAAAATATTGCAATCTAAAGAGTCTTGTGTAAGTATGACATCATGTACTAAGCAAGAGATATCTTTGTCGCAAAATAAAGAACCATTTTCTACTTTTTATCAAGAGAGTATCTTGTTGAGACTCCTCCAAGATCATTTGATATCCCTCCCTCCAAGAAAATGAAAGAAATTCTACTATAGGATTTCATTTTGTGCATATCATAGAGTTTGTGGTCATTCTACTAATGAATGCAAGGCTTTGAGTAGTAAAATCCAACATCTTAATGAGTTTGGTATTCTTCCTTATGTGGGGGCACCTAATTCCTCTAATTTATATTAATTTTCACTCTAGAATTCATCTCATCAATTATTTTGGCTCATCCTTGTCTTTCACTAAGTCGGGACAAGGGGTTAGGTAGCCTTGTCCTTGTATGTCACCTATTGTTGCCTCTTTTGGCTAGTTGATGACCTTCCATGTATATGTAAGAGCAAGCTTGGGATGTCTAGATGACATTCCCTAAGTTGGCTTGCATGTGATGTACTGAGTTATCTTTAGCATTGTATTTTTGGGGGCAACCCCTTCCCTTTGCATAACGTAGCTTATTGGAAACATATGACTCGATATAGGGCTTTCTAAATAAGCTTTCATTCCTTCTTCTACTTTAAAGAAATTTCTCATACTAATGATGTTAGCAACTGCTTTAAAGTGGGGGCATACATTGACACTCATGTTTCATTGTGTGATTTCCTTTCTTCCTATGATATGTTCCTTTCTTGGTGGTGTCATTGGGCTTGATTTACTCCATGAGTGTGATATTTCTTTGACTTTTCCTTTCTTGGAAACATTAATTACAATGTTTCTTATGATGAGACCTTACATTTGTCCTCTCTTAGAGACATCAAGCAAAATTTTCCCTAAGATGAGACCTTGCACGAACTAAGCAAAATCCCTCTAAACATCCCTCTTTCTTGTTGCATTGGGGTGAACCCAAAAAAGTGGTTTACAATTGGAGTGAGGAAGGAAAAGTTGGAAAAAATGACCACATGCCAAAAAAAATCATTTTTGGGGTTCGAGCAAACTAATAGGTTCAAACGAACCAAAGGAGGGTTCATTAGAGCCTAGGTTCGAGCAAACCCATTCAATGCAAGTTCCCATCATTCTCCCAAAAAACACAATGAAACCCCTGGGGGTTTGCTCGCAGATTCAAGTCGAACCCCCTCTAGTTCGACCGAACACCTTTCTACTCTCTGGCACCAAAAATAACAGAATTTTTTCCCTTCGAAGCTCAGGTTGAGGATGAAAATGGAGGAGACTTCACAAACCCAACTGGATCAAGTAGTCCTCAGAACAAGCTATCCAACGACTATAATTTTAATATGTTTTGGTTTTATTATGTATTTGTTTTTTAGTTTTATTAAACATGGGTTTTTTGAAAATCAAGCTCTTTGTTCTGCACATGTGGAAAAATAGCAGATTATCAAAAAAAAAATTAAAAAATATGAGTACACCAGATATTAAAGTCCTTGATCCAACAACCAAAAAAATTGAATTTTGATACATACAAAAAATGCATTATATGGTCCTCCTATGTCTGAATTGTAATTGGTTTGACTTCAAAACTTGATTAAAGAAAAAATATTCAATAAAAAACTATATAACCAATTGGAAGCACTAGATATCAGGATTGCAAATCTAAATTTGAAAGAATTAGAATTTTATCCTTCATGGAAAAAATTTATGCATTATGCAGTGAGTGTCACTCCTTAAAAATGTTGTTTTCTGAAAAAACTAGTTTTTGAAGGAGATGGAAAAAGAAGTGCAATATGATTCCAAAAATTTTGAAAAAAATATATTTAGAATCTATAGAAAAAATGTCACAAATCACTGGTTTGCATCATCTTCAAATTCCTCACGGTTTAGCCACTATAGGTGCCCAAAAGTGAAGATTTAGTTAGAAAAAATTATTTCAGTGTCTAGTTTGACCAAAAATTGTAAACTAGTATTGTGGGATCACCCATCACATTTATGTACCTTATTAAAGTCACGAAGGGTGGCTTTAATATGGTTCCTTGGGGCTCACCTAGTGAACAACTAGCTTCACTAGCCCTTGTGAGTGTGCATTTTCTTTGTCCTTATCATAGTCATGGGGTATGACTTTGATATGGACCTCTTGGGGCTCGCCTAGTGGAAAACTAGCTTCACTAGCCCTTGTGAGCATGCATTTTATTTGTATAATGAACAACGTGTTCCACTTTTAAACCTCTCTTGGACAAATAGCCTAGACCCAATCCACAGCGTGTTGGATGGACAATCGAAGCTTGATATGTTGCATTTTTCTTTTTCTTTTTCTTTTTCTATCTTTGGTGGTGTATGTTTGCAATCTGGTTATGGCTTCATATATCATCCACAAGTGTGTTCCTTTGTGCCTATGTTGGTTTGCCATAGGATCTTGATCCTGGGAGCTTGGCCACCCTCTTGATTATTGTCATCCTATCTTACTAACATTTGTACATTTGAACCCCTCTTGATTGCATGGTTGGCTACTATAGTGTGAATTTGAAGTAAGTTCCTCCTCTCACTAAAGTGGGGACTAAATGTAGTGTAGGAAAGTGCATACCCTTGCTTTTTTTTATCTCTATTTATGTCTTAATTGGTCCTATTTTGCATCCACAAGCCTAATGAATTATATCTTTCTATGGCTAATCCCGAAAAACTTCAAAAGGGAAATGATAATTTAATGATTTTGGCTATGTGTCCCTGATTTTTGGGTCGGACTAAGACACCACCTAGGGCGGTTTTGTCCCCCAAAGGTCTTGGGACCTTGATTTTAAGTGTTCCTTAAATGGGCCCCTTTTTGGAGTCTTTGCCCTGAGTTTCATGCATTGGGACTAAGACTCCACCTAGGGTGTTTGTAATGTCCCATTGTTAGACTTATCCTAGAAATATAAAATGCACAAGTTAGGACATATAATTTCTTTTATTAACAATTCATTTGCTCATATAAATTGTCTTCAAGACCTATATACATCATGTATTATCAATTAAGTGCATAATTTCTTGTTCATGATTAGACCATTTCAGATTGCACATTTTAAGAATAAGACAAATAAAATGCATTATCATCTACGGCATAGACTAACATGATTAGATATGACTTACTACTCTTGATCAGAATAGATCTTCGCCTTGTTTCCTCTTTTCTAACCTCTTTGGATGGTAGATTTATTGTGCAAAGGGCACATGAACAATCTCAATTTGGAATCCCTCAAGGTGTCTCACCCGTCTTAGGACCGTCCATCAATGGATCAATTTACCAACCTTTCCCTCCACACACTCCCTATCCTTATTGAGTGCTAGCAAAAGAGAATTTTGGCCTGAAGTCTATTCTCATAGTAAAGTCATAATAGCTCAATAAGACACAATAATTGTTGTAAGCAACATTATTGTGTCTTTGACACATAGCATCCATTAATTTGCATATTGTCTTATATTGTATAGTGGACTTAATAAATTGACATATCTATTATATGTATATGTTGTATTTGTTCATCATTTATGTTGTCTATATGTATACATGCATATGTGTAATCTACAGTCCATAGTTGTGATAAGCCTACCACAGAAACTTATAAGCATAAATCACAAGAATGATAGAGTAATAATGTCAATAGCTAGCTATGTAAATATATATTCAATAATTATGAAATCACATACCTCAGTCTGCATAATTTTCCTACCAGTGATTCGTTGTTTCTCTTCTTAGAATATGTTTAGTTATTCTTCACCTTATTCCTTGATCGATCCCTATTTCTCATTCCAGAATTTCCACTTGGGGACCCTTAGCATGATACGGTTCAGAATGGCAGAGTATATGTCCTGAAATATGCAAACTAACCTTTACATCTTGGTCCTCTGACCTCTCCACCTTCTTCTAACTTAACCCGGCTAGATTCCCCATACTAAAAACTCTCCCCTTCTCCCTTCTTGCTATCTTTCTTTTATATCTTCATGTCTTAGAGGAAAGGACATATCACTTGGAAGGGAGACGTCCTTCTAAATGGAGATAACTGTTAGTTTAGGGGTCTACGATAATTAGCGTTGGCTAACATATCAATTGCTCCCCTAATGATGATTGTTTTGTATAAATTTTCTTTTATAAATATTAGTTTATCATATAAGCTGCTCCTGTCAGCTCTCATTCAAAGTGGTGATTACAAGGTAACAGCATCAGAAGACATGACTTCGACTTCACATAAATCTTCCAACTTATTAGTTGAGCGGCTCATAAGCATGATGACTCTCAATATTACTCACAGTGGCTACCATGACATGAGAGTCAACTGGATCACATTCGGATTACCAGAAGCATCTTCAGAAATTATCGGTGATGGCTTCATTCCATACCATGCATCGTCTATTATGTCCCGGTCTTAATAACCATACAAGAGTTTATTTCATCTGTTTCTTATCAACACTCATGATATGACATCATTGTCTCAATTAAATGCTACGATAACCTTCAATCACGCCATTGATTAAACTTATGGTTTCCTTTCTAAAGGGATATTGATAGCTGCAAAGGATTATAGTCTCGACTCTTAAATTATTGTGTGTCAATTCATTCACCCATACAATTCATTTAATTGCATCGGCCTAAATTTACATTAAATGGTCCAGCACTCACTTGGCTCTTAGACTCCTCTACGTTACAGAATAGATTTACACCATGCCACTAGATTCTTCCTTTCCAAGCAGTCGTCTATGATAGTATCAACTCCTTAGACCCTTTCTAAACGTTGGTGTGAATTGCTAAACTTCCATGTCCCTTATGACATTCTTTGGGCTCAAGATATTTCCCTTACATAAAATTATTTTTTAATATTTCTTCACCATTGAATAGTAGGCCATGCTCGCAATAGTGGCCGGATGATATTCATTAACAAATAATATGAAATGGTATAGTGAGGCGGCTTCTAGCTTGATCACAATTTCCTTAATTAATAATTCCTTATGAGAATATTACAATGGTCATAACCTTAATCACGTAACATTTATGATTCTATATTTGACAATTATAATAGTGGTTTTATAATTATGATGCTATCTACGATAATTATAATTATAGCAATATTTGAACTTCCAATTTATTTACACTTATATATTTTTTGATATCTTATTTTATTTATTTGTGATCACATATTTTAGGTGTTACAATCACAAGGACATGACAATGTCTTAGTCCCCCTTAGGTTATTTTCAGGGTTTAATTTCAAATCTTGGCGGGATTTAGCCCCCTTTAATTAATGAATTCATATATTTTCTTGGTGTGGTGTAATTTCGGGATATCAAGCATGGATAAGTATAAATACAAGGTTTTTCCACTCATTTTTCATCTAAGCATTCAAGTATTCATTCCTCATAGCAAATTGAGTTCACAAGAGCATTCAAGATCAGTTCATCAAGCATTTGGAGTCATCATCAAGATTCAAGCATCATGTCAAAGATCTTGCATCATGTGTGTTTTTGAGCTAACCTTTGTGATGTAGGGCTTTGATTCAAGCAAGCAATTCAAGTCAATAGCTATCAAGCCTTCCTTTGATTCAAGATTTACAATCAAGCTAGCCACCTCACACAAGTTTGTAGATTTCATGACAAGGGTTTGGTGAGTTGAAACATAGCATTTTGTTCCTTCATCATTTCTATTTCATTTCAAGGTTTAATTACCAACAAGGGGTTTAACCAAGAAAAACCCCCATTTACTAACAATCAACAAGTTTTTCCTCTCTTGCATGTTTGTGTTTGTAGATTTAGGTTAAAGAATTGAAGATCATTTGAAGTTAAAAGTTGCAAAGTTGTATTGCAAAGTTGTCATCTTCACGGAAACTCACCTACAGGCCAAATCTGGATGTTTCAAAACCTGAGATCATAGATGAAGAAAGTGCAGACATCAAACCTCAGGATCACATTCGAAGATTTCAAAAATTCAGATCGAGACTAAGATGGTAGCGAGGGCATCTTAGTCCTCCAAGTGGAATTTTGTAGAGATTCTTTCGAATCTTGTTCTGGCATCTGAAGATTCTGCATCTGCCCCAAAAAATAATAGCAGGCCTAATAAGACAGTAAGGGCATCTTAGTCCTCCCTAGCATATTTTGACAGCTTCTTTGCATTTCTAGAATCCTTGTTACATTTCCAGACTTCCCAGGTTCACATACCCTAACTTTCTATTACATAATTTCATCATTTATATCCATCATTTAGCTTGCATTATTAGGTTTTGTGAGTTGAAGGTTAAGTTTTCTTTTCCAAGCTTTTGCTTGGTGGTGAACCCATCAAATATTAAAGAACCCCCTCCTAGGTTTTCCTTGTTGAGAATTGACTCACCCTTTGGGTTGATAGTCAATCCAATTTGGGGTCCTACAACATTATTGAATGACCAAAGGAGAATAAGGTGGGAATCTCCCATAACCTATTTTCCCACCAGTTCAGGAACACACACAAGGAGTAAAAGGCATAGGGAACATCCTACTTCTAGTTTAATTTTGACTAACATTTAATGATCATTTTCAAAAAATTTGCCTTTAAATATTAATAGACTAGATAAAACTTAACATTATATGGTCACCTATAAATGAATCGGGAAACATCTACTCTACTTAGCATCTTGCGTATGCATATCCTATAAATATTTAAAAAAAAAAATACATTAATTATTTAAATAAGTGCACCATCAACATTAAGATATTCATTTAATATAATTATAGGAAAAGGGGGGTCACAAAACTTATCACGCTTAATTGCATTTGATATTTTTTGTGGAGACACAAAAGATAGTTTTAAAAATTTCTTGATTCTTATGGGGTAAACATCACATTCATTAATATTATAATATGAAGTCCCAAGAGTTGTACAAATTTAACCTTCCAACTCTCCACAACATAGAATATTTGACCACTTTCAAATATGCATGACAAATACGAGGAATTTACACTTATGATAAGTATTAGATATGTACATATCACTTGATAACACATAAATTTTGATGATTTAGTCCCCATACCCTAACACACACTTATATTCACATTAGGTGATGAATAGACATTAAAGTAACTAAATAATAATTCTTTTAGATAATAAACTGCATGTTGAACTCTTATTTCAATTAATTTTTGTTCTTCCAATCAATTAAATTTTGTATACTAGATGACACAATTAAATCCTATTTTCCATGAACAAGTAAGTGAAAAAAAAGTTTTCAAGGAAATGTTATTTAATTTTAGGTAACATTTCTAACAAACACTCATAGCCATACACATATGCAAAAGATGCATTTAAACAACCAAGGCACACATAGTTGTGCAACTCCTAGATCTCCTAGGAATGTAAGGCCCAACTTATGAGTATCAATTACTATCATGTTGTCCCTTGGTGGCTTAAATTAGTGTTGGTTAGTCTAGTCAAACTAATGAAATGACTAATCATTTATTGATAGAAACCTTGTGATGTGTGTTGCATGAAATGTTTTATGTAATATGTGTTGAGTGAGTCAAGTGGGTATAATATAAATCATATTGTGAATTCAATCAATGTTTTGTTTATGGTTCAATCATAGAAATAGTTACTCAATCACTACTTATCTACTTCAATATTTCTCTAATAAGAGAGTAAAGGGACAATCTCTTAATGATGTAATGAGGGTTATTTAAAATCTATTAGCTTCTATTTGTAACCCTTTTATGTATAATGATAGTAAAATATTTGTAGGTTTTGTTATAAGAACTTTATACTCTTGTTTCAAGGATTATATGCATATGATTCCATTATGTTACTAAAGATGGTGTTATTAGTGATTAGTGTGCATGTCTTAGTTATTATTTGTAGCTATTATTATTTACCTTTGTAATTTGGGTTTGGAAAGAAAATTATCACTATAATAATTCATTATTTTGTTGAATGGGTAATTATGATGTCATTATCATCATTAACAATGAAATGTTGAATTGGTCTTAACACTTGACATATTACCATGGGAAAACATTCTTTGAATTTATCAAGTTTTTATTTTGAGCATTATATTATATTTACTCATGTTTATGATATCTTTAGAATTAGAATTATAAATTTGTTAACATCGAGTGAGAAGAATTATGCATTCTAACTTCCAAGATTAGGCCATGATCATCCAAGGGGTACATGCTAAATATATCTTAAGGTATTTAAGTTCAATTATTATCAATTGATAATGTACATGTGAATATTTTGCTTCAATTATTTATATAATATTGAATCAACAAATGCAATGAGTATGCATGTATATACTAAAGCCAATGGGGGTAAAATGAGAGAATCCTTAGGACCCTAGTCATCCTACTCCATGTGGTGGATCAATGTGTTTTTTTGTGTTAATATTGATTCAAACATCTATTTTTCAAGGTCTAACATGAGTTTAGAATGTTATTTTCACTTTTATTGGTGTTGCATAAAGTCGTAGGTCATAAGACTAGTGGTTAGGTTTTTTTCAAGGGTACAAATTATGTTGTGTGAGATTTGAATCCTCTTTATTTACCATTTAAAAAGTGATGAGAAATGGATTTTGGGGAGGGAGTGTTGTGGACAATGAATTGAGAGGTTGGAAAGTGTCACCATCATAATAAGAAAAGAGAAATGGGGAATTTCTACATAATTTTGAATTTTTTGTGAAGGGGGGGGGGGGAGAGAAGAGAATATTCTATGTTTTAGATTGGTTGGAAGAAGAGGAAGAATGAAGGAAGATTAGGGTTATTTCATGTCCCTTTCGTGGTTTCTTTGTTCATATTTAGAGGTAAAATCACCTTGTGTTAGTTTTTGTTTGTTGTACTTTTCATTAGTGTGGAGTATGTAAGACTAGTGGGTTTTGGGTGCAAATTTTATGAATTTTTATTTATATTGTGTATGCAAATTTTTTCTCATTTGAGAGGAATTTTATGGTGTTGTACGTTATTTTTGGTTATGTGAAGTAACTGTGGGTTGAATTTGTGTGAGAGTGTTGAGAAATGATCTATGTGATTCTATGTTTTATAAATCCTTTTAGGGATCCTAGGGTATCTCTTGACTTGGGGGTAATGGTGAAATCCCACATTGGCTTGATGACCCATTAATGGTTGGGTAGATTTAATGTGTTTCCAATTGGATCTTGGTTGCAAGAAAATAGGTTGCAATTGGGAAATTCTTGTGATGGCCAATCTTGTTCCAAATTTAATTACAATGTAAATTTATTAACATAGAAGAAAACATGCATTGTAAATTAATATGTAACCAAAGTGTTGCAAAACTAGGAAACATAGCTAAGTGTGGGAGATATATTGTATTAACATTCTTATCTTGTTGTTGACTTTGTATTAACATTCTCATCTTGTTGTTGAACCCTCTTTATTTACCATTTAAAAAGTGATGAAAAATGGATTTTGGGGAGGGAGAGTTGTGGAATATGAATTGAGAGGGTGGAAAGTGTCACCATCATAATAAGAAAAGAGAAATGGGGAATTTCTATATAATTTTGATTTTTTTGTGAAGGGGGAAGGAAGGAAAGAAGAGAACATTCTATGTTTTGGATTGGTTTGAAGAAGAGGAAGAATGAAGTAAGATTAGGGTTATTTCACCCCTTCCATGGTTTCTTTGTTCATATTTAGAGGTAAAATCACCTTGTGTTAATTATTGTTTGTTGCACTTTTCATTGGTGTTGAATATGTAAGGCTAGTGGTTTTTGGGTGCAAATTTTGTGAATTTTTATTTATAATGTGTATGGAAATTTGTTCTCACTTGAGAGGAATTATATGGCACGT
This sequence comes from Sequoia sempervirens, assembly GCA_007258455.2. Taxonomy (NCBI): domain Eukaryota; kingdom Viridiplantae; phylum Streptophyta; class Pinopsida; order Cupressales; family Cupressaceae; genus Sequoia; species Sequoia sempervirens. The sequence goes on from VDFB02138688.1 coordinate 35,245, forward strand.
TGTATGTCATTAATTTTTAAATGGTAAATAAAAAGGGTTCAATTCTCACACATAACATGATTTTTTCCCTTAAAAAGAAACCTAACCACTAGTAAAAGTGATGAAAAATGGATTTTGGGGAGGGAGGGTTGTGGAAGATGAATTGAAAGGGTGGAAAGTCTCACCATCAAGATACATGGACACAAGTCACTATGACACACCTTTGAGAGGTTTTCACAAAAACCTCTTCCCAATTGAGCACCCAAGTGATAAGTGGAAAAATTTTATGCTCTTGACCAAACATATAGGAAGCCAACTCACAAACAGGTCCCATAAATTGTTATATCAACTTAGAAATGCATCACTTAGGATTTAATTAATAAAATATGTAGAAAAGAGATTAATTTATTTAATTAAATATCTTTGGACTCTCTAAGTTTGAGACACCTTAATCCCAACATTTAGCTCACTTGTATAGGGACCTACATATAGTTACATTTAGGGGTGAACAAAGTTTGGGGCACAATAACCTATTACAAGTATGACCATGGGAGCACATTTTTTTGATTCGCCCTATTAGAAAAAATGGGAATTGATTATAGAGACCCTTGTGTGTTCGACTAAGAGTGGGAAGTACAATACAAACATGTGGGTGGCATAGATTACTGGTGATGGGTATTAGATGAGTTATCAAAGGGGGACATAGTGTGGAACTATATTGAGAGTTGGATACATGACAAGAGCATGAGTAGTACTTGAGGTATGTTGTTTTAAAATGTTATTTGATAGGGAAGTATCATTATATTATTGAGAGGTACCACCCAGATAGGGTATGATGATAGTTTGGTTACAATAGGGAGTTCTAGAGGGGACAAACTATTTTGTGAGATAGAAAATGGAGTGGGAGCCATAGGTGAGCAAGAATGATGTCTTGAATAGTTAAGAAAATATGGCATGAGTAGAGTGGGATGAATGTGAGAAGGTAGTTGATGTAGGTACCATTGTCACATATATGAGATGGTGAGTGATACAAAGGACCCTAAGATTGATGCCACTAGTTAGGAGTGTGTGAGAACAATTGAGAGTGGCTATGAGGGAGGTGGTGAGGTGAGGACAAGAAGGCATGTTAGGCATGGTGAGGGGGATGAGTAGTTATATTATATGAGGTGGGAGTAGAAAAGATGAGGCATCAAGAGAGGAGTTGGAGGAGGCAAAGGGGGAGGTAGAGGAGGAGTGGTCTGAGTGTGTGGAGATGGAGGTATCAAACATGGAAGAGGAGAACGGTGATGTGCTAGAGATGGATATTTATAGGTTACTACAAGAGGAAGAGATATAGATATTTCCCTAGAATGAGAGATAGGGATCTCCACATTTAAAGATACAAGATGGTTATGAGAAATGAGAGTCTTTAGAGCTGAAGATAACATAGGAATTGATCAAGTAGGATACTATTTAGAGGAGGTTCAAGGAGGATGTAGAGATAAAGCAAGATATTTTTAGGATCGAGCAAGATAAAATTCAAAGCAGGTTAGAGGATGTAGAGATAGAGCAAGATGTTTATAGGAGTGAGTGAGATGCAATTTAGAGGAGGTTAAAGGATGTAGAGATAAAGTGATATGGTTTTGGGAGCGAGTGAGATGGATCTGTGAGATAGTTGTAGGGAGCGAAGGTAGAGATCACATGATTGAGGGACCTTGTAAGGCCATGGGGTATGGCACAAAAATTTGCAGAGGTATCACGAGCTTCATGGGATCTAGGATATTGGTGGTTAATAAATGAGTAGGTGGTTCTTGTAGATCAGAGAGCTCCTCTCTATATAGATCACTAAAGGGATAGGGTATATAGGTTAGCTAGATCAAGGAGGTCAAGGAGGTGAGTGACCATGAGGCTACCTTAAGGAGAATCACTAGGACCATTATAAGGATATAGGGCTAGCCATTACAAGTAGGTGATAGTGAGAGAGTGGATATATGCCCTGGGTTACAATTTTGATTATGCTCTATGGAGGTGATGTATTATGATGAGACCTTGAGGTCCATTTTGACATATTATTTGATGAGACCTTGAGGTGCAT
>VDFB02138690.1:0-14176 GCA_007258455.2 Sequoia sempervirens
GACAAGTTGTTGGGTGCCCTCCCTACTTAAGAGCAAAGCTTATGATAGGAATTAAAGGTGAAAGGATGCCAACATTGAAGTAGTTAAAACTCTATCTTGGAGTTGTGAGGAAGCTTGCTTAGGATCAAGACATATTGTCCATGGAGTAAGGGGAGTAACCAATTTGAAGTTAATCGTCAATTTGCAATTTTTGAACTAGACAGAGGAAGAGTGGATTGTAGTTGGAGAATTAGGCTTGATAACAAGTAGAATTCATTGTATGACAGTTGTAGTCTCCAAAATGATATCTTCACAACAAGTTATATGCTAAACATTTGAGGAGTGCAGGATGCTTTGTGTTTAAGATGGTAAGAATCTTGTAAGTGTTGTACCCATATGAAATTTTTTGTATAGTGTTGATTTTCCAGCCAGAAGATAACGTTATAGAAGTCATTGCAGAAGCAACAGTGGTTTATCCAGGCACACCTATAGGAGATTTACAAAGGCCATTCAAAGGCCAATTAACACCAACATACATCAGTTATTGCAGCAGTTCTGTTGGAACTTGGAACTTGAAACGCAGATGGAAGGATTGCTGCTTGTAAGTCACAAATGGAAGCACATTTGCAGGGTTTTAACATCAACAGACCTTTCATCACTTTATGGGGGATTTCACGATGTGCAATGTTTGCAAAATACAATGAAGGAACAGGTCCAAAAACATGAAATATGCAGGAGCATTGGTCAGCATGCCTTCCTTAGATCAGATTTTGGACAGTCAAAATGTGTAAGTTAGTTACAGAGCGTGCACCATGATGAATGGTTGATAAGTTTTTGTGACAAAAGTTGCAGGTTATATTACATGGAGTGTGCCTTAATGAAAGCCACATGGGTTTCGTCTTCAAATCATGTGAGAACATTCAATGGCATATGCCATACAAGGGAAAGGACAAATTTTGGTTTGAAGTTAAAATCGCATGCAACACTATGAAGTGTGCACCACAGTGAGGGAAGAACAGAGTTTGTGTTAAGCAAAGATTGCAGCACCCTGCTGAAGCATGTGCCATATAAGACGATCAGTTTTTGAATGCTGAAAACATGCAGGTCAATGGCAGGGTGCATGCTTTTTTATGGAGACACCAGTTTTACAAAGAAAAGTATACAAGTTTATAATCTGGCGTGTGCCCTTGTATGAGAATGCAGACATATTCAACACTTAAAAACAAAACAGTGCTTATTAGGCACCTGCCCTGTTGGCGTAACAACTAACACCTCTGGAGTAGAAGTTGTTATGAACAGCCTGTGTACACTACGCAATGAGTGCTCTTCAAATTAGGAGGGGAAGCTCCCTCGTTGTGCTTTGACAAAAGTACTTGCAAAGGAAAATAAGCTAAACTATGTCCTGTCTTTTTGTTTCAGCTGTAGAGGCACAAGGCTTTCTTGAAAGAACCTATACGTTGCAGCTGAGTTTTCTCTGGTTTTGCAGATCTACTAACTACAACTTAAATTTAATCTATCCAATCTCCTCAGGAAAACAGAGCGAGAGGAAACGGAGCAAGGTTTGACTAACTGACGATAAACGGGTTTAAATTCTCTAGTTGAGGGCAAGGTGGCGCAACAATCATCTCAATTTAAACCAGCTTATTGGGCACAAAACAGATTTAAGAATTTACCAAGACAATCTTATGGAACCCTGTGTGGCATAACACTTGATTGAAATAGCAAAGTCTTCACAAAACAGCCTTTATCATTACAATCTCACGAAACCCTATGTGGCATAACCTTTGAATATATTGATAAAGATTCACGAAACAGATTTATCACTGTAATTTCTCGAAACCCTATGTGGCATAACGATTGATCACAATGGTAAATAGACACGAAACAGATTTATCACCTCAATCTCTTGAAACCCTATGTGGCATAACAATTGATCTCAATAATAAAGATGTTCAAACAGATTTATCTAAACTAAGGAAAGAATTCACCACTACAATCTCTTGAAACCCTATGTGGCATAACAATTAATTGCAATAGTGAAGACACATGAACAAATACCAAAAGAGTAATATTGAGGGCAAGGTAGGCGCAGCATATATTTCTCTCAAGCAAAAGTTATTTACAAATGAGCAAAAGCTCTTATTTATATACATCAAGGTGTAGGGAACCCTAAAATCACCTTGAGTCATCTCTGGATAGCAATGCATGCAAAGATTCATTTTGCCAGCCTAATGAAGTAAACTATCGCAGGTTAAAGGAAAACTACCATCGATTAGCAGATACATCTAATCTAAAATGGACAATTGTGCGAGCATGCCGTCCTTATTAATGCGAAGTTAAGCTGGAAGACTACCATCGGTTAGCATTAAAACCTAAAATAAAACTCAAATTAGTGTAAAGCTGATCTCGAGAATAAGGTATACATGTGATGACAACTATCGAGGAACTAGCGAAAGGAATTAGCATAGAGTTAACTCACGTCGCGTATCTATCTATCTGAGGGAGGTGGAAACTGAAGTCACTGAGTGCGTGATCTAGAACAACCAATCCCTCAATGAAATTTTCAAAGCGCATAAACATCTGAGATAATCGAAGCGAGCAATCTTGAAAAGCGAGAAATCTTTGCGAAACTCGAAACGCGTTTAAAGCGACTTATAACTTTGGCTCGGTGGTAGTGATGGCCCATTATCTCTTTTTGTGAGAGCTGATACCGTCGGTCCTCGGCTTTTCTAGCGAAAATCATGAATTAAGACCGATTTGGTCTTGAATTGATCACATTATTATGCTGTACTCACGAAGCGCTGTTATTTGTGAACGCGGCTATATTCCGACAACTTTTACGGAAAACTAAAATAACCTGGCGAGGCTAAAATAGCCTTTTACCAGAAGGTTATTTTTAGTAATATGAGATATGGGTTTTGTCGGAAGAAGATTCTAAGACAACCAAGGAATAATGCAGTTCGCGAAGAATTGACTTCCACTTTCGACCATGCAAGGAATTTTCAGGTTAGAGAAAATTAGTGCCTCGAAGCGATGCTGCGGGTAAATTTTCTGAAGAATTAAACATGGGTTTTCTCGAGGAAGCTATTTTGAATCAACCCAGATGATTTGTTTTGCCAAAAGTTGCCAATTCTTCAAACATGTGAAAGAATTTAAGACGAGAAATAGAAGAATTTAAGACAAAAGAAAGAAGTTTTTAGTGCTCTGCTTCAACTAAAATCGCCATCTTGTCTGAAGTTTGCTGATAATTTTGACTTGTACCTGCAAAGAAAATGTTTTGATGTCTTCGCCAATGATTGTTGATGAAGAATTTTCCTTTGGTTTGCTAAAATTCGCCTTGTGAATGAAGAAAAACAAATTTTGCTTGAAAATACGCCTTTGCCTTGAAGAAAAACGAATTTTGCTTGAAAAATATGAATTTCTCTTAAGAAAAACGAATTTCTCTTTAGCTTTGTGAATAATAAATGAAGATGGCGCCATGCTTAAAGAAGATGAAATTCATCCAATCTAACTGTGCAAGATTTAAAACCTCAGCTGAAAATAGAAGCTTGATTGGACCCCTTTCATTACACTGATACTGACTGGAAGTTCAAAAATAAATAATAATAAAATATTTATTATGCAATAGCAAAGGCGCCAAAAATAGAAAATCCCCACTTAATGCTAAAATATGCAAAATATTTGAAACTCCAGTTGACAATTGAATGAAGCTTTAGGCTTCACCGTTGGACTTCACCGATTCCGAAAAGTCATTGTTTGAGCTCATAGGCGTCCATTTGCTCAAGATATTCCACTTTTTATTAACTCCCTATTTAATAGCTGACAGCACTGTTACGACTGGCCAACTTCGACACTGATTTCCGGGTGACCGGGTGATGCTGAGACTGATTTGGAGAATTCATCAGAAAGCCTACTGAACAAGGAAGAAATGTCTGCTAGGAGACACTACTGCAAAATCCATCATTTAATACCCTAAAAAATTAGGCGCCCCTGATTAAATTCATTTACGGGTTCCAGACTTGAACCATTTTCCTAAACTGCCATCTGACACTTCAAACGGCTGCTGACGGTGAACGGTGAACCCTGCTGATAAGAAACGAAGCCCACTGCATGCCTGGAGACATTCTGCATCCAACGGATATACATATGACATCTGGAAGCTGTGTTAAGGGCCTCAAAAGTAAAAGCGCCCCTGGCTCTTAGTTGCACTGATGTCATTTTGACGAAAATTGAACTTTCACCCAAGTACCCTACTTTGATCTCTGATATCTGGAGCTGGGATGACCCGATTCAGGCACTATCTATTTTAACGGACAGCCAGAAGGGCCCACAAGAGAAGTCTTTGGAGATGACGAAGCAAGAAAACTGCTTCTAAGAGCTCAAAAACTCCAGTGCATATTTTATTTAAAATTACCGCTCCAGACTTGGCCATTTTCCGGATGTCCTCACTCTTCAGCATCTCACCAAAGACCTTGCACGTACGAGCATTTGCCAAATCCCGAAGGCTGACGGCTGGGCTCGTTGAATAGATAAAATGATCGTGCTTAAAAGCCGTGAAGACTTCGAAAGCGAACGACCTCATCTGACAGGCCTAAAGGCTAGGCACCTCTAGACTGTAGAAATACACTGCAAATTGTATGTTGTTCTGCCCGTGAAATTACGTGCTTGGTAGAACCTCTGCCACGATCACCTGGAATGTCGGATTGACAAGCAAGATGATGCATTGCGGAGCTAGGCTAGAGTAGTACTGATGTCAGGAAGACCTCATCTGCAAATTCTTCCATCTGAAGGGTCCTTTAAACCAGCGCCCCTGAGCTGTACTTGCACCGGGAACGCGACGGAGAAGCCCTGAAGTGTGAAATGTTCATTATAAGCCCATCTTCAGACAACTGCTGCCGAAGTTCTGGGACTCGGATGACTACGTTTGAAATCTCGCCGGATAAGTAGACTAGTCGTGAACAGATTAACTGCATGAGCCACCAAAAATACCAGAATTTACCCCCTCTTTAAGATGGGCGCCCTCAGGCTATAGTTGCACTTTTGATTGAAAAAGACAAATTTCTCCTATCTGGAACTTTGAGGATTTCAACTTTTGTCGCTATTTGCCAGAGCTGCAGGTATCGGAAAGCTTCGCTGGATAGCTCATCGGATAGCCAGACCAATTCTGAAGAGATGGACTGTATGCATGAGCGTTTTCAACAAGATCTTAACCTTCAAAAAGCTGGGCGCCCCTGGGCTACAGTTGCGCTTTCTGGCTTTTCCTCTGAGAAATCTTCATAATTTAACCACTGAAAACTCCGTTTCGATCACTGAAATGACCGTGTGCAACTTGAAACGCTGTCGTGAGACGCTCCTCCATCGTGAAAAGCTCCATTCTGAGTCTCTGCTTCAGGTTCTATTCAATATAACTGACTTTGACTGACAAACTATTGACAAAAACTCCATGCTTGATATTGCCCAAAATTGTATTTTACCTCATTTTAGCAAAATTTAGACTAATTTATGCAAAATGCCTTGATGAAGCAAAAAAAATTGGTTTGGGTACAACATGCCCATAAATGTAGAAACAGGTTTTCAAAATTTGAAATCAACAAAGGCACACAAAAGCATGCATCTTGTAATGGAGATGACAAATTCATGAGATAGTAGTATGGCATGTGCCCTCTCAAAGGCATGTAAAGTTTGAGTAAAAAGTTGCAGCTATATTATCAGAGGCATGCTGATATGAGAGAAGGCGTCAAAATTGCACCATTATACTATGGAATGTGCTGTGGGAAGAAGAAATGTGTTTTAAAAAACCTAAAGGTGTATGCCCATTATCAAGTGCACTCCATGAAGTAGGAGGCAAAGTTTAAAAAAATGCAAATTATGCACCAGTTAACAGAGGTGTGTACCTAGAAATATTAAATTCAATTATCTATAAGCAATTCAAAGGCAGAAAATCATCGTATTGATGGGCAACCAAGGGCTGGAAATAGCAGTGATATGACCTTCATCTTCATTCTTTCCTCATGTTGTGACAACAGTCTTCATTGGGATTGTTTACTAGCAGCAGATCAACAATTCCAGTAGGATTTTATCTGTGTTACCCAGGGATGTGTCCTCGGGCATAAATTCCCCGTCCCTGTCCCAGGGACATTCCGGGGACGCTGGGATGGCCAAGGGACTCCAGCACCAGGCAGCCTTTTTAAAAAAAACCTCACTTCACTCTAAATATTTAATTCTGAATGCATATTCATGGGAGTTTAGGACTCATGTTGCTGCTACTAGAAAGGTATTGAATTTTTATTGGGCTATCAGTAGCACCTGATTTACGGGTTTAAATATGTCAATATGGTGTGATAGAAGGAACACTGACAATAAATATTTAATTCTGAATGCATATTGGAGTATTGACAATGAATTCTGAACACAAATGTTATATGTTAGGGTTCTATAATGTATATATCATATATGCATGCTTTATCCATATTTTCATATGAATATTTAAAATTTCTCTATATATTTTAAATTTTCCCTATATTTTATATAGCTGCCCCCTTTGGTGTTCCCTATTTGCCCCCAAAATTGGCTTGAAAAATCGGTGTCTTTATTAATTTTCAGCACCAAAATCTTTCATTTCAAGCAGGGCATCTGGATTTTCAACAAGGTTTTATCTTCAATGAAAGTTTCATCTCCCATAAAACTCATATTTGCATCTGTAGTCATGTAGGGCTTAGTCACCATTTTAGGGAGGCTGCAGAAGGTTAAGGACAAGGATTTCAATTTGTAATAAAAGCAGAATTTCATATAAAGTGAATTTCGACATTATTAAACTGAGTGCATAGGGTTTGGAGTTCTTTATCATCAAACCTACTGCTGTTGATATTCTTCCTAGCTGATTATGACTTGGACATCATCATATTGGTGAGTTTGGAACTTTGGAGCCATATTTTCATATGCTCTATTGTTTTAGAGCATTTTTTTGCAAATTTGAGTAGTGCATTGATGTAGAATCAATAGAGAAGAGTTTTAGATTCGAGTCACCAGGATGGGTAAATTATTAAGAATTTCAAGATTTCTTCAGAGGGATTATCATGAACAATTAAAAGAACTTCTTTAGAGTCATCGTTAGGACCCAATTGTCAAATTGTCTATTTATAACCCTCACTATTTTGAGTTATCTCTATTTTGAGGAGATAAGCATATTTTGAGAAGTCTATCTTTAGACTGTTATTTATAGAGCAATTATTTTAGATGATCTTCTAGAAGATCTATTGTTAGTTGATAGTTATAATTATTAGAAATCTTCAAAGATTTAGGGTTTAGAATGTGTGGATATAATTGTGTAATAAGCTTGTCTTGTGTGAAAGCAAACTGTTCTTAGCATAAAAGTGTTCGTAAGGGTTAGCCTATCATTTTGACCCTCGTAGGCTGACAGTTGTGATTAGAGGGTCTTCCATTGCAGTTATCCAGTGTTTGGGGACATTACCCCACAGTTTGATTCAGGTTTGGGCCGTTGCAGATGCTTATAGAGTGTTATTCAGGAACTTACTATTTATAGTAAGTCAAGCCATCAGGGGTTACTACTTCTGGCAGGGCACCTGGCTCAGTTGGCTATTTCAGTTTCGACCCAGTTTGGCAGTTTGTTGAGCAAATGAAGAATATTGAAGCATTTAATGATTATTATTATTATGACTTTATATTATAAAATTAATTAAGGGAAATATTTATAATAAAGGAGCGATATTATTATTAAATGAGTATTTATTACTCATTTATAAAGGGATGCCATTTATTAATTAAAGAGCCTAAGTCAAAAGGGGCAAATTTAATATCATTTAATGTTTATTTAATTGTTTTTTTGAGAGGGTCAAACTTATTGAAGAGACTATTTATTTCACAAAGGGCAAATAGAACTCATTATTATTGATTATTCGAATTTGTCTTATTCTCTCTGAGCATTTTGGAGTTTGAGAAACAAGGGTTTTTGCAAATCAGATTTTGAAGAACGTTCCCTCTTCAGAATCAGGCATATTGAGACTGTGCAATACCAGTTGAAGCTTGTCAACAGGGTGACTTCATTCAGAGGTTGCATTTGTGCTTACTGAGATAGTTTCAGAAGGGTTTGAGAAGAGTTTATTCACTAGATATCAGGGGCGACTTGACTGATGATCATTGCTAGTTGTTTGACTTCCATACTTCTTAGCCGTACTTCTTTATTGCTGCTGAAGCCGTACTGTACCAGCAGATTGGTGTGTGAAGGAAGAAAGAGAAACGCCTTTGTTCTTGGGTCTCTGTCTTCTCCAGATTGGGCGCCTATCTATCCAGTGGTGTTTGGCATCATTTCGGTTGAGGAAAAGGAATGCATTTCATGTATTTTTGATATTCTTCAATCTGTGCGCTTGGCTGCAATAAAATCAGGTTCTTTTAATTGATTACTAGCTGCCTTTTAATTTGCATGTATTACCTGTTAGATTGTAATGATTGGATTTGAATAAGGAAAGTATTCTCGGTGCAAAAGACTTAGATTCATTGTTGTTCTGGCATTTTACCAATTTTATTATATTTATTTTCAAAAACGCATTCACAGTCAGAAGATTTGGGTTGAGAGACACCTAGTCTCGTACATCTCTATTTTGAGGAGATAAGCATATTTTGAGAAGTCTATCTTTAGATTGTTATTTATAGAGCAATTATTTTAGATGATCTTCTAGAAGATCTATTGTTAGTTGATAGTTATAATTATTAGAAATCTTCAAAGATTTAGGGTTTAGAATGTGTGGATATAATTGTGTAATAAGCTTGTCTTGTGTGAAAGCAAACTGTTCTTAGCATAAAAGTGTTTGTTAGCTTTTTTATTATTTTTCATGCAAATTTTTGTAAACTACTATAAATAAGTGCTACTTGCACTTAGGTAAGATTCAATAGAATTTGGTATGCCTATTTTCTTGCTCAAATTGCTATTCAAATGTTCTATATTTTAATGTGTCTTTCTAAGCTGAATATTGCTTAACAATTATTGGAAGCTTTGTATTGCAATAGGTGGTAAGTTGGTTGTTGTAGGGTTTATGCAATTAATAGTTTAGCTCATACCATCTAACGTATATGTAGATGGAGTGAATCAAAGTGTTTTTACTATTAACTTTAGGCTTTGCATTCTAGTTTATGGTGAAATAGTTTAAACCAATCTTAACTTAATGTGTACTTACATTGTTGAGTCTCTACGTTTAGTTGAACAGCTAAAGTGTGGTAGTTGTTGGAAGTTTTACTTACATTAAAAAAATCATAAAGCTTCTCACCTTAAGTAGAAGCACATGTTAGTCTTTTTCCCTAGGTGAAAATCCATAAAGACACTTTTAGTTCTATTTTCTATACATGAACCATCCTAGAAAATACACCTATAAAAATTTTAAGTGGCAAGTACATATTGTATAGATTAGAGTTTTAGGTTAGCTATAGATTTCAAGGGAGCTTTGCTTTGATTTTGAAGAGTGGTTGTACTACACATTTGTTTCATTTTGTGTCGCATTGAAAGGATCAAATTAAAATGCTAACATAAAGATAGGAACAAAGTAGAATTATAAATTTCCTTGATAGGAAGTGAAAACGAAAAACTCATATGTCTACATAGAGCCAAGTTGCTAGATAAAACCATTGGAGAGGTGTCATATGTGTTGGATATGTTGTATGTTTTACACCCCTTATAGATTGAATATTTTTTGGGCCCTAATAGTTGTTTTTTCAATCCATTTTTATAATACCCATTGTTTTGTAATAGCACATAGTGATTTCCCATATAGATGTGCATATAAATACTTGCACATGGATTAGGGTTAAGCGCAAGTGCAAAATATCTTATTGTATCGTGAATGGTTGTATTTTTAGACAATCTTATGAGAGTTCTATCAGTGGGGCCCTATCCCAACAAAGAATACAATACAAAGTCATCGAAATGCATAAAGTAACTAGAACTAAATGTAGCATGCTTACAAAGAGAGAAATTAATCTTTTTCTCTATGAGATTGAAGAACTATATGCCATCATTGAGCTAATTTTGAAGATCATTTCCTTTTATTAACTTTGTCCAGCCTTTACATTCTTCTTCCATGTCATAGTTTGAAGATGAAGGTGAGGAAGAATTGAATTGATTAATTGTATCTAAAAGGGATTCATAAAAATAGGAACCAATGGGCCATTCTTTTGTTGGAGATAAATAATTTGACAAAGCTAAATTCTGAATTTGATAGGGGGTTGAAAGCTTATCTTGCAATCTCTCTTTAGCAAGATCTTTTTCTTTCAAGTTTGAAACAAATGGACAAAGGTTTTTTACCTTTTTTGTGCACTAAGGCTAAAACCAAGGAAGCCTTACCTTTATTTTCTTGGGACAATATACCCACTACACAGAGTTTGCGCACAACATCAGAAAATCGAGGAGGGATGCATGGCAGACTTGGCCACTAGATGCTATAATTGCTTAGGGGAGCCATTGACTGCTAGATGTGAAGGGAAAACTAGTTCATCTTCAAATTCTAACAATGAGGAGGAAGCAACATTTTAAACAATAAGATGTGAGTAATTCACTCCTTTCCACCAAGGAGCTAGCTTGGATGTATGAGAGTTCCCAAGCCTGCAGATTTGTTATGTAATAACTTGCACAATAGAAGAATATAATATGAATATGCTGCAAATACTTGATAATAATGCGCCGCTTTGAGGGGGAAACCTCCTAATCCACTTGGGGATTACACTCAATGATCTTGAATGGAGACTCAGTATCAACATGATGATGATAGCCTACCTATACACTCCTATATCCTGTATGCCCTGGATATCACTGACCAGCCTAGATAACCCTATATATATAGGCTAGGCCAATACCTAGATGCTTTCGATAACAGTAATATTATATGATTAGGGGTTAAATTTGGCCACAGAGCTTCTTCTCCCTTGTACTACACACTATAGGGGGTGGGGGCATGGCATTGCCCTCCTCTTTACAGAAATCTTGTCCCTCAATGCTAGCTTTTCTTTTCTTAATCTTCATCCTCCTTTTTTGCCAGCAACCTTCTACTAGTTTTACTTGTTCTTTACTTGTTCCTACTCTTGTTCTTCTTCGTGTTCTTGCTCTTTCTCTTTCTCTTTCTCTTTCTCTTTCTCTTATTCTACTTTTTTTTTTTTGTGCCTACTTTTGTTGTGAAGAAGTTGTAGAAATATAATTTTGGAATAAGTCACACAAATGAAATAAAAATACTTTGAATTTTTTTTTTTTAACTTACCAAGGCCTAGGTTGCACTTTCCCAAAAAAATTCCAAAAATTAGGTGTTTTGCAGCCTTGAGAGCGAATTTGTTGGAAACCCTAATTCTCCAAAATTGAAAAAAATGCCTTGTCGTCACGGTGCCAAGATCATGCTATGATACCACTTGGTATGAAATAACTTGCACAATAGAAGAATATAATTGGAATATGTTGCAAATACTTGATAATAATATGCCACTTTGAGGGGGTAACCTCCTAATCTACTTTGAGGGGGATACGTCCAATAGTCTTGAATAAGAACTCAATACTCAACATGATGATAATAAGCTACCTATACCTCCTATATATATACCATACTTATGCCTAGGGTATCACTCAAGCCGACCTAGATAACCCTATATAAGCCTTAGGCCGACCTAAATAACTAATAACAATATTAATATGACATAACTAAGAAATAAGGTAGCCACAAGCCGACTACTCATAAAACTATACACACTACAGGGGTAGGGGCATAACAACATCAAGGCTATGTGGTCAATTTGAAAACATTTACTGAAGTGAAAAGGGATGTTTCATGGTCTAGCACTTGCTTCCAAATGCGGCCCTCCAGTTTCAGCCAAATTTCATGCAAAAGACCTTTAGCTAAGTCTAATTCAACTTGAACCTTAGCCAAAGTAGAATATGCAAGATCATATGTTTTTGGATCTAATGCCAAAAATATTCTTGGGGTATTACTTATGCCTCGAGAGCATGCATCTACCCAATATTGCAATAGAAGATTATGAAGACACTCTGATATAGGCATAACAATGTAGGATTCAATTAATGGATTAAACTTTGGATACCATGATTTTTCCAACATCACATGCTTATCCTAGCTCCAAGGACCTTTTTCTAACATAAAGAATCTTTCCTCAGAAGATTCACACAAAAGCACAAAAAAGCCTTTAGCACAAGGGTAGATTTTGACTGTTTTCTTTAGATTTGCAGCCTAATAGCTAGAGATCCAAGCTTGAAGATTAGCCAAATGTGTCCATAAGGCACTAAACTTATAGATGACTTTTTGCTTGGAGAACTTTGCTTCTTCGTATATCACTTCTTTATGCAATGTGAGCATTGGAGGTGCTTCAACACATGGGATATTTTGTTGCTGCCACCTACGATTGTCCAACGTCAAGCCTTTTTGCCTATCTACATCCTTGATTCTTGCCTCTTTGTCCAAGATATTGAAACTTTCATCTTTCTTGTCACAGTTGTGACTACAAAAAATACATTACAATAGTTCCACGTGGTCTCATCACCAAGGTCATAAATCCTTTGGCTATACTCAAATTTTTTAACATGACCACATTTGGAAATCTTAGAGTACATTCATATGTTGTGAAAATTATTTTGATTAGATTCTTTGGATAGGATAAATCTTCATTACAAGATGGGGCCGTTTTTCTAGAAAATCCAACTAAACTTATTAGAATATTGACACAAATTTGAGAAGCAACTTTGTAGTATGTTGTTTCAACTTAGACAACGTCATGCCTCTACAAGTGATGAATGCATTGGGACTTTTCGTGCACCTAATACAGGGACGGAGTCATTATTCCTTGGAGTCTAAAATTGGTGCTGCATTTGGTGAGATCTGATTAGAGCGCTCAAATAAAGGTTGGTGGCTTACATCTAGAAGAATGAATTAATATCCCTGGTAGGTAGAAGCATTTCCAGCTAGCTCTGGATGTTATTAATTTAGAGCTTTTATGGGAATCTTGGTGGGTACAAATAGAGTTAGATTGGTTGACTATGACCATTTCATGAAAGGGAGAGACAGAATCAAGATGGAACTGGGCCAGATCCTGGGAGTTCATGGTGGGTAGAGATCCATTAGACCCTCCCAGCCAGGCTCTATATCAAAACCAGTCTTGGTAATTATGTGATGTTGTTAGAGATAGAAATTGAAGACCAAAACATTGCTTGTTCTGAAAAGAGACTGACAGAGGATACAAGGTTATGGACAATGCAGTTCGATGAGGGTTGGTCAGGAGCAAGGGAAATGATTATCTCCCCTAAAGGACAATTGCACCCATTTGCACAATGCATGCAATTGGAATTCACTGAAACTGAAAAAGAAACGCTTTTGTTAGGCCTCAAAAATGCCGAAGACATGGGAATTGAACTCCTATGTGTTAAAGGGGATGTAGAGCTGATCGATGAGCCAATAAAAGGATATTTCTTGGTCAGAAAGGATCACCTATGACATTATAGTAACCGAGTTTGGAACGCGATCGACTGGTTTGAAGAGTCTAACATCAAAGACATCCCGAGGATGGACAACGACAAAACTGATGCCTCAGTGGTATCCGTTTCCCTCTTTGTGCCAAATTTTGACTTTTGTCAGGTTGCCTTTGCCTAGGCGTATGAAGATATGAGAATCTTCATCCTTGAAGATTTGTCTCCCGTAATACCCATTAGAAGAGAAGTGAAGCCTTTCAGGCAGAAGCGATATCGTTGTAATTTCTGAAACACTTCATTCCTTTGGGGGTGGAGTAATTTTTCTGTAATTTTTTTTTTCTTTTGTTTTCATGATGTGTTTCCCCTTTCCGTAATGTGTTTGTTATGATTAGGCGTCTTGTTTTAGATGATTTTTAGGAAAAGTCCAACTATTAGGTGATCCTAGGAAGTCCTGTCCCAGATGACTTAGGGAAAGTCTTGTTCTAGGTGAATAGGAAGTGTTGTTGACTCTGATACCCAATGAATGGAAGCCTTTGGAGTATACAAAGTCCAATTCCTTAGTTTCTCCTATCAAAATGGGAAGTGTATCCAACATGGTCCCCAGACAGAGCCAAATGTTGTACCCCAAATTAATTTTTTTGCTACACTTAAGGCATTTTGAAGAAATGAGTAAAAGTGTTGTCAAAATTGTCAAAAAAAGTTCAGAATTGGGGTTTGCATATCTTGCATGAG